>JBAMJV010005595.1:0-79707 GCA_037951105.1 Echinarachnius parma | reverse complement strand
CCCCTCCCCTCCATCCACCCCTCAAATCATTTTCTAATACTTTTAAAAAATATAGTTCAGCTGTCACTCATATTAGCAAGAGTAATCTAATCTGTTATGTAATGAGCACATGGGGGAGAACATGGGAGACGTCATGGGGGAGAACATGGAGACGTACGTCATGGCCAATAACATATGACGGATGTTATTCAACTTCTTCCTAGCTTAAAGGGATGTAGTAACTTTGTCTGAATCAACAAACGCTCCCTTCCAGCCCCTACTTCATGGCCGCTGGTTTCCTCTCATTACTTTATCAGACTACAGAAATTAGTACATAATTTCATCAATCCTTTTGGTAGCAACATACATGTAGTTATAATACTAGATCACTTTAATAAGAATACCGTCCACGCTTTTGGCAAGCCAACATTCTACAGTTACAAGATGATTGTTTATACAGGAAATAAAATACAATTAAACAGATTAGGATATGCTGACATTTAGTTCTTGAAATAATAAAAGGTTGTCACGACCATTTTATTTATTTTGTATAATTAAAGCAGATTATGAGCATATAAAGGAACATGTCAATAGAGGCCATCTTTTGGTCACCCTTTTAATTGTGGTCTTTATAGACAGATTTGACGAGCACATGTAATTCGAAAATAAACTTACTCCTGATGATGATGACATTTTCCTGTAATGTTCCTCAAATGGTAGACACGACATCTGATACTCCGATTGGGCGATAAATCTTGTTATGCAACCAAAGCTTTCATCAGGATCAAAGTCGTTATTTTATGAATGCTCACAACGTCAAAGAATTGTAAAATATTGACGTGCTCAGTAAAAAAAAAAAGTCTAGCACAAAATTTGTTTCCATTGCGCTATAAAATTCTTCTTATTCCATATGCCTATGACAGCAAAATTGAAATCGAGTTTGAAAAGTTGAAATGCCATCTACACTGACAAGTAATCAGACATTCAGACACCGTAAAGACAGTCACAGAAGTGCTGCAAAAAATATGTTTCCAGCGCGATCATGGTTTTCCAATTGCACACATCAAAGACCATGAGACGATAGCGAAGCAAAGGCAATCAAATTTGCTTGAAAAGTTGAAGTACCAGTAGCTGTAGTAGTAAGTCATTAATCTCATCACCATCCGACTATAAAGTATGCAGAAAGTTAAGTACAATCAAGCCTGCTCTAGCAACCACCTGTATATAAAGACCACCTCTTGATAAAGGCAATCTATATATAAAGACCACCTCTATATAAAGACCATCTGTACATAAAGATCACCTTCCTAAGACTAGTATTAAGACCACTTATTTAGAGATCTATAGGAAGCTGTTTGCGACTGTCCAAGCCATATACATGTATTCCATCACATGAAGAAATGAGAACTTTGTATGAATCCCAAGAAATTATGGCCCTCCACTTAAATTTTTGATGAACTCTTTAACTAATAAGTTTTAAATAATATGCAACTTGGCACATTATGTATGCTGCACGCACACAGAACGGCCGACCCACAGTGCTGCAATAACCTAGCAAAGTAAAGAAGCTTGATTTATTAATCAATTATTAGCTACCAAGAGAGTTGCTGAAGTAAGAATCATCACTACCTCTAGATCTCCTGCAGTGTTTGATATCCAGGCAACACACAATAGGTATTTACCATCCCCTTTTCTGTTTAACAACATTAATCTTGGCTTAATGTTTGTGCGTCAGTGTTTATTATACGCAGATTATTTATACTTCTCACTCAGTCAAAAGGAGTGTTCTTATAAAGGGTGCACTCTGTCTATATTATAGGCAGTGTCGTAGAGCTCTATCATTTTTACAGTAGGGGGGGGGGGGGGGCCAAAAAAGAATAGGTCTTTTACCATTTATCTGCTCGAAAAACGGTCATATTTACCTTTAAATTATTATTTTAAAAAAATCATTCCTTTAGTCAATCCCCCCCCCCCCCCCAGCAAGATTTTTTGTTTGGGGGGGGGGGGGGGGGGGGCAACTGGGAGGGCACAGAAAATTTATGGGGGCATTTGTGCCCCCTGGTAGCTAAGCCCCTGTGTCTTTAGTATAGGCCTATTCTGCAAGGTCCAAATACTCTTTTTTCTTTGGCTTTAGACCTGTGTTGTTTGTATACTGCCCTACTAAGTCCTTGAGTGTGGATAGGCTTCATGTCATAAGTATACCAAGATGAACTATATATAAATATAAGAAAATAACACATTATTAGACTCCCACATACTCTAGATGAAGCCATCCAAGCCATAAAACAGTGTTAATTGGCACAGGAAAAATAAATGAATACTTGAGGAAAATTCAGCACATGAACAGATTCCAATTAACCCGTTCAAAACCAAGTAATTTAACTATAACACATGTACTCCCCATAGACTCCAGCCTAAGTATTTCACGGGGACCTAGTCCTGAATGGGTTAAAGGGATAGTTGAGTTTTGGTATAGAGGGCGCTACACACAATAATTTGTTTGTGAGATAATGAAAAACTGAGTGTCAAATTTGAAAGAGCATACAATTTTAATGACAGAATAAACTTTATTTGATCAAAATCTGTTCAGAAATGGCTGAAATATCCATAAACATAACCATTTGTAATAATTGTGGGGCCCCACAAATATTCAATAATTTTGAACCAGCCGTTAACAAATTCAACAAAATGCTTCCTCTTTTCCAAAAATTACGAAAGAGGTTTTTAAATAGTTGATTATCTCTCTATCTAATCACTATTTCAACAAAACATCATATGCACAATATTTTATTTTAATTGGTTGAAACCAATGACTTTTTAGAGAGCGCCCTCTTGAGTTTTAACAGCTCCTTTTGAATGATAACAGGATTTTTACATTGTCTTTTGTAATGTTATATTCCTTTCAAGCATGGTGGAGTTATAACTATTAGTTTGTAATGTAATGGTGCAGGTTTGGGTCACTAAAAATCAGTTTGACCAAAACTGTACTCTCTTTACCGAAACTCGATCAACTATCCCTTTAACGCATCAGTGTATTCTCAATGACTGAAGTTCTGATTTCTCAAGTACATGTATTTAAAGTTCAGAAATACTTAATTTCCACAAGCTATTTGAGTGTGTTGTAAAAATGAACATCTAATCTATAGGGGGTTGTTTTTACCACTGATGTACATGGTACCTATGCACCAGCATATACTATGAAGTACTTTAATACAGTATACGATGACAACAATGTGCTAATCATAGCAACATAAACGTTCTTGTATTGAAAATAATGTATAGAAATACATTTTAGATTCCTTATTTGTTCACCAAGAAAACCTACAAGTCTTACACTAATTGGTTATTGCATATTAAGAATTTCAAAATAATATTTATGAAGCAATTCAATCACAAGCTATACACCAGGGCTAGACACTAGCCCGCTTGAATGTTGGGCAAGTAACATTTCATAAATGGTTAAGTTTGGTTGCCAGACTGGGCAACTGATATTCCTGTTTAAAAATACAAGATTAGGGCTTTATAATTTTATATACATGTATACAGGTGGTCTTTATATGCAGGTGGTCCCTAGAGCAGGTTTGACTGAGGAGCAGATCAAAATACAGCGAGAGTCGACTTCAAAACTTTCTTTTCGCAATAAACCCCTTTTAATAAATCGTGAGGCAAGATGAAATTGTTAAGATAAATGTTATACAACTTTTTCTCACAATAAATCTCTCAAACTAAGAAAAGCCCCCCCCCCCCCCCCAAAAAAAAAAAAAAAAAAACTTTCCGTGGACAAGCTAGTAAAGTTCCTTTATCCATGAAGAAAGAAATCTTGAGGCAAGATGTGATCATTACTCCTTACAAACTTTTCTCACAAAAAAAACAAAAAATTAAATAACAAATGTCCATACAGTGGTGAAGTTCCCTACCTACTCCATGAAGAAATTGTAATACAAAAACAATCGTTCTCATAAACTTTTTCTCACAATAAATTTCTTCAACTAACTTCCATACTGTTTATAGTAAATTTCCTTCATCCATGAAGTCAAAAAGCAAAATTTGATAAATAATCCTCATAATACTTGTTCTCACCATGTATAGATTCCTTCAACTAAAACAAACAAACATCCATACAAAGAGCAGAGTCTAGCATAGCCCTCTCTTTGAAGACATTTGAAGACATTGTAAGACGGTAAATCCTTTTAACTCACAAACCTCCACACAGTTACACATTTCCTTTATCCATTTAATAAGATATATCATAAGGCAAGTTGCAATTGTTGATCCTCATCAAAAATAGTTTGAATCCACACTTTATAGAGATTTTACCGGCAACAAGTAACAACATTCATCGAGTCTGTAGTATTCCATACACATATCATGACTGGGTACATAAAGAATTTAAATAGCACACCGGCGGAAGACTAACGATCTAAATACTCCTCGGACAATAGGAGGATGATATGAATGAACAGTGATCGGTATTACTGACATATAACTGTACAAGATACACAATCCCTGTCATCAATAGAAAGTGAAGTGTGTTGCTAGTCTAAACATAACAGACCCTGGTATTTCAATAATTGTGTGTTTAGTGTTTACACCAGAAAGAAGAATGAATACTATAATACTATACGTATATATTTCTTCTGAAAAGAATTTCCTCATCATTAATTTCAAACATAATGAGTAAAGATATTGGTAATGGCACAACAAAGGCTATAAATTATATGTTGCCCTAAAAAAAGAAGATAATTGGGAAGAGAAAAGAGGGATGTAAATATGCCCCTGAACAAAAAAAATTAATTGAAAGTCTTAATAGTCTGTTTAACACCAATTGTTAACAGAACTCCGTAAGACACACGTATAATAATGAGGAATATACTGCCACTGAAAAGAAGCTACAACTTCAGATCAACATGACTTGTATCTACAACTATCACTGCCCGCATACAATACTCAACTATGAGCTCTTAATTGATGATGTGAAAATCTAGACAAAAACAGTTTGACAGTAATAATCGTTATAAGGAATTAATTGCCACTGAAAAAGCAGACTACAAGTACAACTTCAGATCTAGATGACTTGTATCTTCAACTGTCACTGCCCATTGCAATACCCCACTATGAGCTCTATATGGATGATGTGTAAGTCTAGACAGAAACAGTTGACAATAATAATCATAGTAAGGAATTTACATATTGCCACTGAAAAAGCAGACTATAGTATAGGTAACAACTTCAGATCAAGATGACTTGTATCTTCAACTGTCACTGCCCGTTACAATACCCCCCACTATGATCGCCAACTGTATTTATACACAACTCAATGGCTGTATGACACAACAAGTAGATAATTATAATCATAATAAAGAATTTACATATATTGCCACTGAAAAAGAAGACTACAAGTAACAACTTCAGATCTAGATGACTTGTATAGATCTTCAACTGTCACTGCCCGTTATATACAATATCCCCCACTATGATCACCAACTGTTTAACACAGCTCTATGGCTGTTGTGTCAAGCAAGCCAGCCCCTCTGTAATTTTCATTGTCCGAGGACAATCGTCCTTTCACACGGGTGATCGATCCACGAATCCCCCCCCCCCCCCCACACGTGTTAAGTGGGGTGAAGTCGGTAAACACACAATGCAGGTTGAGAAAGAGAAGGCTGCTAAGTCACTTTTTGTACTTCAGAGATAATCATGTTTACAGTCAGGTATATTTAAGTTGAGAATGGGAAGGGCGCTAAGTTACCCTTTGTACTTCTGAGATAATCATATATATATATTTAAAGTTTGACTAGCTGGCATTCATGTCAAAACCAATAGTATTTCTCTTTTATATGTAATAATAATAATAATTGTCCATATTTATATAGCGCTTTGTTAAGTCTCCAACCATTATTACCTCTGAGGCTTTTGCCGAGCAGCCTTATTCAAGCGCTCAGGCATTTCAAGGAATAAATTCCTGCGAAGTACAGAGATGCCAATATACCTCTTGACACAAACAAAACAGACTGAATATCAAAAAAAAAATCAGATTTTGGAGAGAAAAATCAGATTTTCACGAAAACTCGACACTACCACTGGCCCGTTGGCCCCGGGCCTGTAAAATGTCAGGAAAATGTTTTACTGGTAAGAACGGGCAAGTAAAATGTTTGCTCTTTCATTAACATTTAATGAGCAGCCAACCTCGAGATTAAAAAAATCATATGTTTTTCATGAAGCCAATTTGTGCAACAAAAATACTCTATATGTTTGCGTTAATATAAAAGTTGGTTCAGTCGATCACACAACGTTTTATGAGTTTGTTTTGTTTCTTTGTGATAAATTTAAAATACCTAACTTAAGCAATAGTTTATCAGGGTTCAACGTAGTTCTTTTTGCAATTTTCTGACCGTTACTATAGAATGGGGGGGGGGGGGGGAAAGAAAATTTTTTTTTTTTTTTTTTTTTTTTCCTTTTAAAAAAAACAACATATTTTTTGCTAAAAAAAACGTACTGCCGTATTTTCATCAACAAAACGTACTACATGTAGTTGGCATCTCTGCAAGTACCCATTTACTTCACCTAGAGAGCAGCAAATGTGGATATAAAGTGTCTCGCTAAATGACACATGTGACGCAGCTGGGAATCAAACCCACAACCTTCGTATTTAAAGATAAAGGCCCGAACCAATATACCAATATTCCCCAAATTATTATCTGAAAATGTAGCATAATATATGGGAGTGGACACCGAACTACAAGATGGTATACGTACAATGTATATATAACTCAATATAGCCAAATATTGACTTGATGCCTTTCTCACTCTCTCCCGAACACATACACCTTCGTCCGTAGCTAAATCCATAACATAATCAATATCTTCCTCCTTATTACCATTCAAGCTGGTACTCAGACTGAATCCCAAAATTATTATCTAAAAATGTAGCATCATATCTATAGGGGAGTGGACTCTGAACTACAAGATGGTATGTTACGTGTATTAAACTCAATGTAGCCAAATATTTACTTGATGCCTTTCTCACTCTCTCCCGAACACATACACCTTCGTCCGTGGCTAAATCCATAACATAATCAATATCTTCCTCCTTAGTACCTTTCATGCTTATTAAGCTTAACACTTTCTGTGTTAACTTAATGAAAGGCTAGTGAGTTATCACATATTTATAAACCAAGACGTGGTCCCCTGCAGAAATTGTTTGTGTGTCGTAAGCTAGCGGAGAGCTTGCAGCTAGCTTGCAAGTAATTGGAAGCTAGCTAGCGGCATGCTTAATAGGCGATCTCTGCTGAAATTTTGAGCTTGCAGCAGATTTCAAGTGTGTCATTTAGCGTGCAGATATATTTCGCAAGCTTATTTGCAGCAAAGATCGCCTAGCTTGTCGCTAGCCAGCCTCTAGCTAGCCGCAAGCTAGTCGCTGGCTTGCAACACACTTAGAATTGCAGAGGGTGGTTGAGGGGATTAATACATTCAGGACTGGTCCCAAAAATACATTTAAGTCGGGCTGGGGTCTATAGAGAGAGAAAACCAAAATTGATTGTCTGCAATGGGTTAACGGACCTGAATCAATAGATTAGTCAAGGGCCGATGGCAAGAAAGGTAAATAGAGGTGAACGGGATCCTGGGATTGTTTAATTGTTTAATTACATGCAGGTCTCTTCAGGAGCGCATATTTAATTAAAACTCTCCCCCCACTTAACTTGTGAGTGCCAAGCTCGCATTTTTGCGAGGTACATACACACAAATGCCATAGAGCATTAAAATCCCTGGCACTTTAAGAGTTAATACCTACACATTGTTGTGTGAGTTTTAGCACATCAATTAAAGAACTTTGTCAAATTCAAACCAAAATCTCATATTTAATTAAAACTCTCCCCCACTACCTACACATTGTTGTGTGAGTTTTAGCACATCAATTTATAGCTTTGTCGAATTCAAACCAAAATCTCTTGGAGCTTTTACATTCCTTTCATATTTGGTTGTTTGGTCCATTATGGTAACAGAGGAATGAAATGGGTTTTGATTTTCAAATGTCACCCTTATTATGGCGATATTTATGATTAGATTGAAAAGGTCTTTTAAAATGTTTTTTTTTAAATAACATTTTAAATATAATCATATATATATTGAGTAATATTTGTTCAGGCCTCCACATTAACTCTTTTTTTTGGGTCATATCTGGACCATTACTATATGACCAGTGCAAAAAAGAAAAAATGTAAAGTAAAATAAACATAATAATTCAGTACTAATAGATATGTTGAATTTCAAGTCAGTCCTGACAAAATAGTTTGGTACTTACCATTTCATAGCAGGAATGTACAACAAATAGATCACAGAACAGCCGTGACTGCCATGTCCAATTTATTCATCAAGATATTACTTCTGAAAATGACTTGTACTATATTTTAGATATCAAGAAACCATCCATGAGTCCATACAAAAAAAATATTTTAGATATCAAGAAACCATCCAGGAGTCCATACAAAAAAAAATGAATCCTTTTATTTTCATCTACGAAGTTTGTAAAGAGCTTACAAATCCATTCCTTCTGATGTTAAATTCAATTTCAAACTTCAGTTTGTTTGCTGTTTATCTCTGAACATAAAAACAGTTTCAGTGGCATCTATGGAGAATATACCTTATACCCAAATCTGATCGTCGCAAACAGGTTTATTTTTTCGCTGTCAAATCGAGGCAGATAATACACCTCGTAATGTGCACTTACAATATAAAATCTATGTATCTTAAATTGTAGGCCAAACCGATACGGTTCATATAGCCAACCAGTACACTGGATGCGGAGTTTGCCCTGTATATAATATGTCAATAAGGCATTTGCGCAGCACAACGGATCAAATTCAAACAGCTGATTAACGAGAGATAAAGAGAATGAACTGCTGAAAGGTAATTACCCAATTACCCACTTTAAAAGGACTTAATAACATTGTCCAAATCCTCAAAAATCCAACTGGAATTCTAGCGGTTCCCTCATACCTTGCTGTATTCGTATTAACAATAAAAGCATGGGACAGGTTTTGGTTTTTCAAATTTCCCTTTCGTTATTGATATTTACAATTGAAGTGTTCAGATGTTCAATTATCCACTGGACCACGAAAACCGTGTACAAAGTGAATGCGATGAGTAAGTGAATATCACTTTGCATTTTCACTCATTTCTCGGCCAAATAACATCCAGTTAATTTATAATTTTCACATATTACTTTCTGGACATATCAGATCACACTAATACACACCACGCATTACTTTTTGCACTTGTCAACAAAGTTACTAAGTCCCTTTAAAAGCCAGCATGGGTTTATAGCTAGTAGAATGTGACAAATTCCTAATTAGCTTGGTTAATGCAGATAGAGTGCCTGGATTTATTGGCTTCTGACTACTTGAAGAATCAAACACAGAATATAAAGTGATCCATCAACTTCATAAAATGTTCCCAAAATTTTAGAATTTTAGAATTTGATAAAATAGTAATATCATTTAAATTTCAAGTTTTGTAAGATGCGCAATTTCATCAAATGTGTTTAAAATGTTTCAGGAATGCTTTTCAATTAGCCTTTAACCCAAATATCTCCATAATTATGGAGACATTTAAAGAATCAAAACCCAATTCATTCTCCTGTTACCATAAACCAAACAACAAGGTACAAGAGAAATGAGAATGCTTCGATCAAGTGATTTTAGTAGAATTTGACATAATGGATCACTTTTAACAACACAAGATGACAGTCTTTAACATAAATATCTCCATAATTAGGGAGACATTACAAAACAAACAAAAACATTTCATTCTCCTGTTACCATAACCTAAACAACAAATAAGCTCCAAGTGAATTTGGTTGAATACAACAACAAAATAATGGATCACTTTTAAAAGAACACAAGATGAAAATGATACAGAAAATACTATGGAGCAAATTCCCTGCAAATGGTCAACCAAGGGATGGTTTCTGTGGATTCAAACCTGACATCATCTTAAAAATAAATCTACTCTTGGTACAAGAAAAGTGTAAAAGCTCTACAAGTGATTTTGTTTGAATTTTAAAAAGTGAATTGGATCTTTTTTAAAGAACACAAGGTGAAAATAGTAAATAAAATAATATGGAACGAATCGTGAATATTTTGCAAATGGTCAACCCAAGGGATGTACAGCCAAGCTCTCTGCGCGGATTCAAATCTGACATCATCCTAAAAATAAATCTACTCTTGGTTGGTACAAGAGGAGTGTAAAAGCTCTACAAGTGATTTTGTTTGAATTTTAAAAAGTGAATGGATAATTTTTAAAAGAACACAAGATTAAAATAGACTTAAAGAAAATAATATGGAACAAATTGTTAGTATTCTCTGCAAATGGTCAACCCAAGGGATGACCAGGCCAAGCTCTCTGCGGATTTAAATCTGACCTCATCCTAAAAAAATAATCTACTCTTGGTTGGTACAAATGGTCAACCCAAGGGATTTTAAATCTGACCTCATCCTCAGAATAAATTCTACTCTGGGCCAATAGAAAAGAGAATATTTTGTAATTTTTTTCTGATGACAGACTAAACCCATAGTACTGCAGTTTATCCAGTGGTGTAGTATGGTCGGACTGATTGGGGGTGCACACAATTTTTGTATTTATTTATTTTTTTTGTTGGGGGATGGGGGGGGGGGGGGGGGGGGTGGGGCATACCTTATGTATTTCTCTTTTTTTCAAAAAATGTCCCCTTATGTTTTTTTTCCAAATTATTGGGGGGGGGGGGGGGGGACGTGCCCCCCATGCCCCCCTGTCCGTTAACGCCACTGAGTAAATCCATGTACAAATATATAGGGACACTTGCGGTCAAGGTATTTTAATATGTGCTACATTTGCTAAGACAAACTTGCAAGCACCAATAAGTTCAGACTTTGTGCTAGTTTGTTTAATGAAGATAAAAATTGACCTCACGTGCCCCCTTCATTGTATGCCCACATTCTTTTTCATGTCCTAAATAATACAACAAATATCACTTTGTGCCAAGAAAATATCACTGATAACCTGTTGGAGCATAATGTGCATAAGAAGTTTTTAAAAGGCTAAATACACTTTGTACTAAAATGAGCATACAAGCCCTCCAAATGTGGAATCAGCCGCTTAAACTATTTGATTGGTAACTAAGAAATACATTTCCCCAGTTTTAATATGACTTCCTTGAAAGAGCTAAAAAGCAAACAGGAGGGTTATGGTTATTAAAATTCACTAACTAACTATATCTGGAGACACAATTTCTGAAAATATCATACTTGAAAGAAATTAAGGGGGGTTGCAGCCCCCCCCCCCCCCCCCCCCCAATATGCCCAGTGTGTACTAACATTATATTTTAGAAAACCTCTCAATTCATTATGTGGGCCCCCTTTCACTATCCTGTACACAAATCTTGCCTCCACAGAGATTTCTATGAAGCAGACAAGTTGGCCTTGTAAAAAAATGTAACAGCATGTATAATTTCTTCCTATAAAAAAGGCAGCAAAAGGAGTGGTTGTACAAGAAAACTTTTACTGATGAAAATTATACCAAGATCAGCAATTTTGTCGAAACATTGTCAAAGTCCACAAACTTTCTTAGAATTCTAGCGGTTCCCACATTCCTATTCATATAATACCATGAGAAGTATGGATCATGTTTCAGGTTTCAGTTGTCCAAAAAGATATCCATGATTGAAGTGTTTCAGATTTGAATATCTCCCTGTGGAGGACTTCCAACTGTGTATACAAAGTTACAGGCAAATTCATACTTACGTCTAGCACTGGCTCAGCACTGGATAAATCCACTGCTAGACGCCAGATATGAATGGAATGTCTAGCATCAGTCCTGTGCTCAGCCTCGCATAACTTTGATCCACTGTTGATGCTAGACACCTCGTCTAGCACAAGGTTGCGCATGCGCATTACGGTATTGCGCGTTCAGAATTTGCAAGTCATCGTTACGTCACAATAGAAGTGTACTAGTGCGCATGCCCAGTCATGTCCTAGACAGCTTTTCGATCCACTGTTGTATTCATACTTGCGCGTCAGTTATCCACTGTTGATGCCGAGTATGAATGGTCGGCTTTTTCGTCTAGCACTGGCTCGGCAGTGGATTTATCCAGTGCCGAGCCAGTGCTAGACGTAAGTATGAATTGCCTGTTAGTGAAATGAGTAGCAAGTATTACTTTGCATTTTTCGCTCGCTACTCATCATTCATTTACCACAGAATGTTCACACATTACTGATGTAGAAATATCAGATCACAGAAATACACATTTTATAAACCCTTAGTTTTTGCACATTTCAACAAAGTTACTACTACATGTAGGTCCCGATTTTGCAGCACTAGGGGAAAGTGAAGCCGCTCTGCTGGAAGGAGGAATGAAGAATGGAGATGAGGAACGTTAGAAGGGATTTGAATTTAAACCTGCAAGTACAAATATATACAAATCCATCTTTCAACAACTTCTGAGTGACTATTGTAGATCCAAGGTGTCCATATAATGGCCTCATTATGTGATGAAAGTAATACTATCCCTCAAATTATCAGAAAATAAAGGAGAAGATGATTTTGAAGAGAAAGAGGAAAAGGAAGGGAAGAGGAGAGGAGAGGAGAATGGAAAAGAACAAAGATAGTGAATGGGGAAGGAATGAAAATGAAAAAAGGAAGAGAAAATGAAGGATAATGAGGAAAGATAGTGAGAAAGAAGAAAAGGAATATTAGAAGTGATGTGAAAATAAATCTGTTACAAGTAGTTCATATACAAATCCATCTGTCAACAACTGAGTGCCTAGATCAGAGGTTTCCATATAATTGCCTGATTATGTGATGAGAGTAACATAAAGGAAAGGAGATGAGGATTTTGAAGAGAAATAGGAAAAGGAAGAGAGGAGAAGGGAAAAGAGCAAAGGTAGTAAATGGAGAAGGAATGAAAATAGAAGTATGAAGAGAAAATGAAGGATAAAGAGGGAAGATAGTAAGAAAGCAGAAAAGGAACGTTAGAAGCGATTGAAAACTATACCCATTACAGGCAGTTTGTATATGAATGGAGATAGTGAATGGGGAAGGTATAAACAAGGAAGAGAAAATGAAGGATAAAGAGGGAAGATAGTAAGAAAGCAGAAAAGGAAGGAACGTTAGAAGTGATTTGAAAATCCATCTGTTACAAGTTGTTTACAGTTCATCTAGATATGAATCCATCTTTGGATTACTTTTGAGTGATATGATCCCTCTTTCCATATAATGGCCTGATTAGGTGCTGACAGTGATACCCTTCCCAGTCTCCCTCATAATTATCATGGGTTAATTGGACGACAGGTGACCTTAGCAGGCCCCAAAGCCAGGATTTTTCAAGGGGGGGGGGGGGGGGGGGGCAGGGGGGTGTTTAATTTACAAAAGCGAACTGACACCTCTGGTTGAGTTGTATAAATGGGGGGGGGGGGGGGGGGGATCATCGCAGAGACAGAGACCAATGGTTGAGTTGGTTAAGCATCGTCGCCGAGACCGGTCGTCACAGAGACCGGTCATCGCCGAGACTGATCATGGCCGAGACCGAGAACACTGGTTTAGTTAAGTAAGGGGGGGGGGGGGCAGGGAGGCGTGTAATTTACAAAAGCTGACTGAAACCTCTGGTTGAGTTGTATAAATGGGGGGAGGGTGGGGGGAGAATCATCGCCGAGACAGAGACCACTGGTTGAGTTGGGTAAGCAGGGGGGGGGGGGGGGGGGGGGGTGGGTGATGGTCGCCGAGACTGATCATGGCCGAGACCGAGAACACTGGTTTTGTGAATTTGTGAAACTGCGTACGCACCCAACGCACCCCTCCCCTGGCTACGGGCTGCCTTAAACCCGTCTTAAGAAGAAAAAAATAGTCGCTGTAACGTCCCGATGTTATCCGGATGAGATCCTACACCGCTCCGATTATGACGCTCCAATCGGGATAACATCAGGACGACATCCAGACAACATTGGGGTGAGTTTCACCCTAGTCGGGTCAGGGTGACAGCGCGGTAACGTCCGGACGACATCCTGATAAACGGCCTATTAAGACGCGCGCGGAACAAAAAAACTCCTGTGTCGCGCCAGCTGATCGCGTGATGAGGTAGGTGCGTTTGTTATGGTAACCTACCCGAGTGAGGATTTTGCGGATGCCTGGTTAAGACTGCGGCCGAAGGCTCGCCGCATGTTTTACGACCAGACCCCCTACTGTTTCTGTTAAAGGGGTAGTTTAGTTTTGGTAGAGAGGGCGCTGCACATCACAATTTTTTTGTGAGGTAATGAAAAACTGAGTGTCGAATTTGAGAGAACATGCAATTTTAATGGCAGAACAAACTTTATTTGGTCAAAATCGACCCAGAAACGGCGGAAATATCAATAAATATATCTGATCTTATAATTATTTGGGGCCCAAATAATTAGATGATTTTAAACAAAAAATTAAAAAATGCTTGCACTTTTTCAAAAATTTTCAAAAGCGTTTTTAAATAGTTGTTGATGATCTCTCTATTTAATCATTATTTCAATAAAACATCACATGCATTATTTTTCAGAAAGCGCCCTCTTGTGTCTTAATGGCTCTTTTTGAATGATAACAGGCTTTTTACTTAGTCGTTTGTAATTTTGTATACCTTTCGAGCATGGTGGAGTTATAACTATTAGTTTATAATGTTACTGTCCAGGTTTGGTTACTAAAGTTCAGCCTTACCAAAACTGTACTACCCCTTTAAGGCTTTCACACCAACCGAGTTTTGATTGATCCCTCGCACATATCAGAGTTTCTGTGACAGACAGACAGCCATCCCCGATCCCCGATTCCCAGGGAAAACCAATTTTCTTTTGAATACTTATTTTCATTTATAATATAATTTCTGGTCAGGTTTCCCTAAGTATTACCCAGCAGGGAAGCTACAGTAGGTTAAATCCTGAACTTTGATCATTTTTATTTCTAAATGTCTAAAAGACAGTTTGATCAATAAGCAAATTTTGAAATGAGTCTTCATGTGCACAGAGCATCAATAATGCACAAGCCTAGAAGGTTATGTGCAAAATGTGACTTGAATTGTCAATTACAGTCACTCTACTCAATCAATCTGCACATTTCTTTGCTCATCAATATGGTTTGTTTAATTGCTTTGGATATTATTCTGAATGGATTTTTAATAGAGAGAGACCGCAATTTTTTTCAAATTTGATCAGCAATTGATGAGCAGCAGAGAAAAGTAGGTTTATAATATTGGAAACAGGTCAATGACATAGTACACTATATCTACCCTAGTTCAGGCTTAAAGGGATCTAGTAACATTGTCAAAATCCATAAAATTTACTTTATAGAACTCTCACGGTTCTCACAAACCTCATTGTATTTGTATTACCAATAGAACAATGGAACAGGTTTCGGTTTTCCAAATTTCTAATTCATTATAAAAAGATATTTACAATTGAAGTGCTCAGATGTTAAACTGTCTACGGGATCATTTAAGCCGTGTACAAAGTAAGTACAATGAGTTAGCGAATATCACTGGCATTTTTAATAATTTCTTGGCTAAAAAACATCCAATTAACGTGAAATATTCACACATTACAGGACATATCAGATCACACCAATACACATTGTATTAATCACTCATCACCTTTCGCACTTGTCAACTAAGTTACTAGATCCCTTTAGAAACATTGTCAAAATCCACAAAATTTATTTTTCTAATTATTGTTTTAATAATAGAACTGTTACGGTTCTTTATACATACCTCGTTGTATTTGTATTACCAATAGAACAATGGAGCAGGTTTCGGTTTTCCAAATTTCTAATTCATTATAAAAGATATGTATGATTGAAGTGTTTGGGTTTGAAAATATGTACGGGAGAATTTAAACACTGTGCAAAGTCAGTGCAACGAGTAAGTGAAAATCACTTGCATTTTTCGCTCATTATTCGGTCAAATCACACTCATTGTCCATGGAATTTTCACACATCACTCAGTGGACATATCAGATCACAGAAATACGGAACCCTTCATCAGTTTCTGCACATATCAACAAAGTTTATACTACATGTAGATCCCTTTAAAAGCAATCTAACAACTGCCCAGTAAATACACCAAACTCACATACATGCTACTCTATAGTGGTTCTTTTATGCAATAGATATCAAATGACAGAATTCAAAGAAAAACATACATGTACGTAATGGAAACACTTGCCAGAAAAACAATCATAAGATATTCATATGCAAAGAAAAGATTAACCACATCGAGATGCAGGTTTAGAAATTTGCAATTTTGAGAATGAAAATGTGACATTTTTTTAAAAATGTAAATCAATACGGCTGCCATTGGCTAGTATGCTCCCCGGGGAGTTGAGATGGTGCGCAAGATAATTGTGCAGGTTTGACTTGTACCTGATGACCAAGGGTAATAATAAAGCGCATAGGGACATGCAATTGTGCTTATGTGTTATGCGCTATATAAAAGTGTTTCATTATTATTATTATTTTTTTTAGTAGACAAGCAGTTTTCAGCAGTATTTTCCATATTATTATTATTATTTACTTTAAATCAATACCTTGTTTTTTTTGTATTAACAATAAAAGCAAGGAGGTTGCTAGATTTGCATTTTTCATTTAATTTCATTTTCTCTATGAGAGGGAAAAACAAATTGATTTTCTACAAGGGAGGCGGAGGTAGCTAAATGTTCATTTCATTTAATTTGCTCTATGAGAGGGAAAAAACAAACTAGATTTTCTACGGAGGAGGCGAAGGGGCGGTAGCACGATTTTCATTTTTCATTTCATTTCATTTTCTCTATGAGAGGGGAAAACAACTTGATTTTCTACAGGGGAGGAGGCGGAAGGGAAGGGGAAGGGAGTTTCAGCTTGTGCAACCATTCTTTTCTATCGGAGTCTGTTTCCTCCCATCGATATTCATGTGAGGTTTCCACTGAGTTACAAACAAGACTGTGGGCAGCAAGATGGGAGGGTTTATGTTCGCTTGGTCTACACTCAGTTGGTCTACTACCTGATGCCTTTAACTTCAATTTCCCCAACTCCAAACACGATCCCTAACCCTAACCCTAATCCACACCCATAACCCTAATCATAATCGATAATTTTAATCATAAGCCCCCGAATTTATAATTTTCTAGTAGACCAAATGGGAGTAGACCAATCGGAAAGTTACCGATGGGGGGGGGGGGGGGGGGGTGTTGCTAGGTTTCCATTTTTCATTTCATTTCATTTTCTCTATGAGAGGGAAAAACCGCAATCAAAATAAGGGGGGTGGGGGAATAGTGAGTCGAAAATATAAAAATATGATGCTATTATTTCTTCTTCAATTTGTTTTTACGGGATACCCAAGCAACAAGGACACAACAAAAATAGGGGGGGAGGTGCAGCTCAAAGGCATGAGTCAAAATATATATGGTGTTAATATGTGTTTCTTTGTGTATCTCTCCATGGTGGTAGTAAAGGGATGAGAACTCCAAAGGGGGTAGGGGGGGGGGGGTTAATTGCCCCTGCCCCCTCTCCCCCACCCCTGCCACATACAGTATCTCTTTTTATTTATCCTATCACTTCACCTGTCATTTTTCACAGGCATTTAAGTATTTTTTCACGGTTGCTGATTTTGTTTTCTATTGACATATTGTATGGGTGACCTTTTTTTTTACATTTTTATATTCCATTCCTATATATAGACTGCCATTATCAAGGCTCATAATACTTGATTCATGGATAATACTAGTTCCATATAGTATTATCCATGCTTGATTCATGTCAATGTTTCTGCAAATACTACAATGGCTCATGATTCTGTAAATATTTGTCAATGTAGCCATTTACTAAGTATTTGCTATTGAAAATGTTGATATCTTTGTTGTTGGGTGTCACACCTCAACCTCTAGCCAATCCCTGACATAGTGACATTAATTAAGACCCATGAATAATAATAATCTTCTTTAACCTTAATCTATTCATTAATTATTTTAAAAACAATTTTTCTAATTTACCTATCTATACCCCTTACCTGGGATGCCCTCTACCCCTCTATCCAGTGTTTATAATACGATACTTAATTTACTTTCCCTCTCCAAAACATGTCCCAGTTAACAGTTTTTTTTTTCCCTCTTCCCTTATTCTATTCTCAAAACATGTTTACCATTTTGGTGCCAACTTACTCTAAGAATTACATAAATTATTCCCTCTAATATTTTCATCCTCTGGTGTATTCTAAACCGCATGTTTTTACATACAGAAGAACTTTCAACAAGGGGGCGCGGTTAAAACACAGAGATAGAGAAACGTATTTCATGAAAATACCACATATGGCTATAATATCATTTTCTATGTGGAGTAAAAAGCTTGTAGGTTTTTTCTATTATAAATTATGCTCCAATCAGAAAAAAAGTATGTGACTTTTGTTGTTTTGTGTACTAAACGTTTACCCAATTTATCAGGAGAAAGCATGGGGTGTGTGTATGGTTTGATTATGTTGCAAAGATTTCCAACACAGTTTTTATCATCCCAAAAATATTTTTTCCCCTGCAATGACAATTCCCAAAGTTGGGGTTGCGGTTAATACACAGGTGCAGTTTATACACCGGCAAATACGGTATATATTTTGGCCTAGATAGTCCGATAAACTAACACCACATGATTCTTTGTAATTTCTGTATTCCTAACAAGGTCACCTACCTATATTACAAATCACGAGACCTTCCCATATATATTTCTTTCAGGACTCCAAGCTACCCTGGACCTAACTCTATAGATATACTATCTTACTATTATCTGGATATTCTTCTTTTCTTCATTTATTTCCTAATTTAACCCGTACATTTCCTCCCAATCCTGTACCTTATGGACCACCCTCGTAACCTTTTACCCGTGGTATTCTTTTCTCTCTTATTAATGCCTACATGTATATAAACCCCTCAAAAAAAGTTCGGAAACTCAAGTTTGATCGATCATATCTCTCGTATTTTTAAATAAGAATACTCGAAATCGGTGTCACAATAAAGCCTCATTATATACCTTTCAAATGATGCATTATGTGTAGTGATTATGCAATTGGGGCGATTGCAGTAGCCCAGAGAATAGGGGGAGGCAGAAAGTGAAATCTCGCAAAATGGCCCCAATGCATTCAATTTACGAGTGCAAGACTGTGTTGACCAGTTTTCTAAAGGTTAACATTCGATTGAATACTGACACCTTTTCCATTCATCAAAATTGTTGAATTTGATACCATTTTAATGGAAATTATCTCTTCCTTACGATGGCATATTAATCGTAAGGATTATGCAAATGGGGTGTGTGCAGCGAACCGGAATATGGAGATGGGTCGAGTGTGAAATCAGACAAAAAGATATGGAGTTGACAAAAAATCAGAGCGTTGCATTTTTTTCGAGCTTTTGGGACGATTTTTTAGCATTTCAAATAAAATATTCATGATTTAAATTGATATCAACGGAAAGCCCAACAACTCTTCTGTATGAAAATGTGACATTTATAATGATTTTCGTAAAGGGCGGCTGCAGGGAGATGAATGTGGGGGAGCCTCAAAAGTGACCCATTTCAAAACGCTCAGATTTGGTGTCGGTATCTGTATACCATTGTGTAGAGGATGTAATGCGACTTGAATGAGTTGGCCATGAATGAGAGGAATTCAATTGAAAACGCATGAATAGTGCCTTGAAATCAGAGCGTTTCAAAATGGCTCCAGATTATTAAATAACACCCCTTTTCCTTCTAACCCTCCCGCCCCACCAACCTCCTTCTCCAGCCTCTTCCCCTCACAGTCCTGCCCTAATATAAAACTAATATCAATAATCCGCTCTAGATTAATAACAACCCCTTACCATCTAGCCCTCCCCGCCCCACCAACCCCAACAACCCCCTTCACTCAGCCTTTTCTGCTTACACAGTGCTGCCCTATTTATTCTGTCAATCAGTATTTGCTACTGTCTCCGAAGTGATTGCATACAATAGGGGTGGATAGTAACATGACAACTAATATCAATAATATATATGGCAACTAATATTAATAATCAGCACTAGAATTTATGAGACAGCTCTATATTAATAACATCCATTTTGTTTATCTTTTTACCCCCTACCAACCCCCCCCCCCCCCCTCCCCCTTTACAAAGCCTCTTCCCCTTACACAGTCCTTCCCTGTTAACCCTGTCAATCATTATGTGGTACTGTCTTTGCATTGATTGCATATAATATTGTTGGATAATCACATATTTGGCAATTAATGGCAACTAATATCAATAATCAGAGATTAAAAACTCCCACTTTCCCTCCAACACCCCCCCCCCCTTTCACAGAACATTTTCCCCTCACACAATCCTGCCCTGTTATAACTCTGTCAATCAGTATGCGGTACTGTCTTCTTGTTATTGATTGCAAGGGATGGGCACAGATGATCACCCAATCATAAAACATAATTAACTCATGTTCTGCATTGAAGGCTGGTGTTATGTCATTTTTCATATCCTTGTGTCTCTATAATGTGTGCATGTCTATGTGTGTGTGTTTTTTTTGTGTGTGTGTGCGTGTGCGTGTGCGCGTGTGCGTGTGTGTGTGTGTGGCTGTGCGTGTCTCTTTGTGTAGGGCTTGACACTAGCAATTGCCCAAGGCAAGTAAAAGTGGATGTAGGGCAAATGAAATTATATTAATGGTCTAGTTTGGTTACCTTAGCTGACATTCCTATTCAACTAGAATAGTAGAATGTACATTTACTTTTGTATGAATCTTATCTAGAAGTAAGCAGGCAAGTATATTGTCTGTTTGGGAAGGTAAAATTAGAAAATTTATGATTTTACTTTAATAGAGAAAAGGGTTAGTGTGGAGGTGTGCATTGTGTTTAAAAGGGCCATCGCAGATTTGGAGATGCTCTGAAATGAGCTCAGTAGATTAGGAAGCAGAACATGCATGTCACGTGTGTGTCTGATAACAGAGGTAATTATAATACATAATATTTATATGGTGCTCAACAACTTAAAGCGCTTAGAGATGATTAATCAATCATATTAGGCGCTATAAAAATGTAAACCATTATTATTCTTTATATCATTAATTAATCATGCAATTAAGGAAATACAGGTGAACCAAATTAACAAGGGGTTTGAGAGTGTGGGCCACGCGTTATTACTATTAAAATTAAAATAAGTATAATACATTATTTAAGTTAATTGGATGTTTACAGTGGTTGGTAGTGCGGAATAATAATATAGATACTATAGTAACATGATTCATCCTCATAGTTTTCAGAATGCATCGCTGCCAGGGGAGCAAAAAGTGCACGTCACATGCGGATTGATTGCAAGTGTGTGTCTGATGACCAGGGTAATTATAATATATAATATTTATATGGTGCTTAAAGGGATAGTTGAGTTTTGGTAGAGAGGGCGCTAGACTACTTTTTTGTTGTTGTGAGGTAATGAAAAACTGAGTGTAAAATTTGAAAGAGCATAATATTTAAATAATAAAATCATCTTTGTTTGATCAAAATCGGTTGAGACGGCTGAAATATCCATAAATATAACAATTTGTAATAAAGCTGGGGCCCCAGGTTTATTAGAGAATTTCGAACCAGCCGTTAAAAATTCAAAAAAATGCTTCCTCTTTTCAAAAAGTTACAAAATAGGTATTTAAATAGTTGTTGGTTGTTTCTCTATCTAATCACTATTACAACAAAACATCACATGCACAATATTTTATTCAAAATGGTTGAAACCGATGAGTGTTTAGAGAGCGCCCTCTTACGTTTTAACGGGTCTTTTTGAATGATAACATGATCTTTACTACGTCATTTGTAATTTTGTGTTCCTTTCTAGTTATAACTATTAGTTTGTAATGTAATTATGCAGGTTTTGGTTACTAAAATTCAGTTTCACCAAAACTGTACTCTCCTTACCAGAACTCGAATATCCCTTTAACAAATTAAACCGCTTAGAGATGAATGATATTAGGTGCTATAAAAATGGAAACCATTTTTATTATTATTCTTTATATCATTAATTAATCATGCAATGTGGGTAATAGTGGTGAACCAAATTAACGAGGGGTTTGAGAGTGTGTGGGCCACTCGTAATTACTATTAAAATTAAAATACCAGTATATAATAGATTATTTATTATTATTAACTTAAAATTAATTGGATGTTTACAGTGGTTGGTAGTGCGGAATAATAATATATAAGATACCAATACACGATCCAATTAAAGCATGGAACAGGTTTTTTGTTTGCATTTTCGCTCATTATTTGGTCATATATGACATTCATTTACTATGGAATTCTCACACATCACTCAGTTGACAGAAAAAAATACACATTTTAGCAGCTCTTTGTCAGTGTTTGCACATGTCAACAAAGTGTTTGGTGCTAAATTTGGTAAGCTAGCTTACCATCTTGTAGTTCGAAGCCTACTCTACATGATGCAAAATTGTCAGATAATAATGGCCCGTATTCACAAAGGAGGTTTGTACAAACCCCGGTTCAAACCGCGGTTTACATCTATGGAATGCCAATTGTAAACTGATGGAGAGAGAATGTGTACCATCAACATTGTTAACAAGTAAGGAATTTACATTCTCTATCTAACAGTTTACAATTGGCATTCCATATATGTAAACCATGGTTTGAACCGGGGTTTGTACAAACCTCCTTTGTGAATACGGGCCATTATGTCTAATTTTGGGAACATTCCACAAATATCAAAGAGAGCTACATGTACATTGGCTTCTACATGAATTTCAAACTTTAAATGGATCTAGTAACTTTGTTGACATGTGCAAAAAGTAATGAATGGTTGATACAGTGTGTATTGTTGTTATCTGATATATCCACTGGGTGTTGTGTGAAAATTTCAAGTTAAATGGACGTTATATGGCCGAGTAATGAGCAAAAATGCAAAGTGATATTCACTAACTCATTGCACTCACTTTGTACACAGTTTTGACGATCCAGTGGATAATTTAACATCTGAACACTTCAATCGTAAATATCTTTTTAACGAAAGGAAAATTTGAAAAAAATGAAACCCTGTCCCATGCTTTTATTGTTAATACGAATACAACAAGGTTTGAGGGAACTGCTAGAATTCCAATTGGATTTTGAGGATTTGGGCAATGTTACTAAGTCCCTTTAACTTTCTCAACCAACGACATTTAGCACCCAAAGCACACACTCTAATTCTTGGAAAGTGCCTCCAAAGACAGGTCACTGGCCTAACCATCTTTCTCCCATTTGGCTGATTTATCTAAGTATCTTATCTATAATTTATCATCTATTCCCCACTTAGTCTGTTATCATCATCATCAGCATCAGCATCAAGACATTCTTTCCATACATACATGCTTTATAGTGCGTGTGACCTTGAGTATTTTAATTGCTCAATTTCATGTGATCCAACTATAATGTAGCTACATTCAAAATTTACTAGCTTCATATTTTTAGCAACAGTATTAGCACCCAAGTTTTTCTTTCATTTAGTATCAAAAGCATAGGCCCCTATGAACTGACAATTTTAGTAGTAATATTCAGCAGTATTTTTCTTCAAGTCTTCTTTCTACCGTATGTCCCAAAAAAAATTACAATCAGACTTTCTGCAACGATAACTTTAAAGATAGTGGATCAATCATAATGCTATTTCAGGGTATGAAACTATAACTTATTAGCTACATCTTGCAGAAAACCCTATTCGATTTGCTTCAGTGGTCATGGAGAATGGGGGATCTTTGTAAATCATGTCATGGGTCCGTTTCTTCCAAGTTTGACACTTGGATGCTCCAGGCACCCATATGAATAGAAACATTTTGCTCACAACTGTCAGGGCAACTAACAAATTAATTCAAATTCTGTGCACACCCTTTACATCAATGGTGTGTACTTGTGTGAGGTTTTGTTGTTGAAAGATGTATTGATCTTGGTAAATATTGGGGATCTTGGTAAATCATGTCTGTGGTCCCTTCCCTCCAGGTTTTGTAAAGAGACTGTGTTCATGCCTTACAAACACGAAGTTGTTCATTGTGTTCTCGCACAAAAATATCTTTTGAGAAAGTGACTGCTTGTTTCCTTTTATTTTCAACTAACAAAATAAATAATGAATGAAATGAAGTAAAAGGGAATCATATTTCTGAGTTTTGCAAACATTGGTAAGGTGTGAAAATGAATGATTAAATAGAGAAATTAAATCATTAACTCATGGAAGACTTGATTTGAGCTCTTCCTCCTTCATGGCTTTCTCTTATCTGTTTTTTTGTTTGAGAGATCAATACATCTTTCAACAACAAAACCTCACACGAGTACACACCATTGATATAAAGGTATGCACAGAATTTGAATTAATTTGTTAGTTGCCCTGACAGTTGTGAGCAAAATATTTCCATTCTTCTGGGTGCCAAGAGCATCCAAGTGTCAAACTTGGAAGAAACGGACCCATGACATGATTTACAAAGATCCCCCATTCTCCATGACCACTGAAGCAAATCGAATAGGATTTTCTGCAAAATGTAGGTAATAAGTTATAGTTTCATACTCTGAAAAAGCATTATGAGTGATCTACTATCTTCAAAGTTATCGTTGCAGAAAGTCCGATTGTAATTTGTTTGGGGACATACGGTATTGTCTTATCTTGATTATCAATTGCCCAATTTCATGTGTATGTACATCCAACATTTAGTAGCCTAATATTTTCGGCAACTGTATGATCAACAAAGTCTTTCTTTCATTGTTCATGGCGGTGTTTCACAAAGATCCTATGTTGATCTTACAACTAAGATGGTCTTAAATATTATGGAAAGCCATTAGTGTCTTGAAACAGTTTTATAAAAGTTATGTTGAAATGCATAAAATGTTGATTCAAATCATATATATTTTTCTAATTATCAAAGAGATTCATAATCTTCACATAAAATTCATGAAATCTCTTTGATATATTAGAAAATATATGATTTGAATCAACATTTTATGCGTTTCAACATAACTTTTATAAAAATGTTTCAAGACACTAATGGCTTTCCATAATATTTAAGACCATCTTAGTGCTAAGATCAACTTAGGATCTTTGCCTCTGATGAAGTTTCTGCTAGGATCAAAAGCTAAGGCCTCTACCCGACTCTCATTTTATGTGGCAATTTTGTTTGTAGCAGTTCTTATCACTATTTTATCTTCTAGTCTTTCTTGCCATGTACACTCTTTCAAGTAGACCTGTGTGTAAAGATTTGTCTTCAGATTTATATTATCAAAAGTAGAATCAAAATTTAAAAAA
Source organism: Echinarachnius parma (assembly GCA_037951105.1). Lineage (NCBI taxonomy): Eukaryota > Metazoa > Echinodermata > Echinoidea > Clypeasteroida > Echinarachniidae > Echinarachnius > Echinarachnius parma. The sequence goes on along the minus strand of JBAMJV010005595.1, from coordinate 54,454 downwards.
CAATTTCTAATATTTTCCTATGGTTTGAAGGAATATCAATTCTAAAAATATATATATTTGTATTCTACTTGCAATGTTTTAATCATAATCAAAGTTAATTGAAAAGAAAAGGAACAAAATGTAAAACTTCATCTCTTTGTGGCTTTGATTCCACATGGCCTAATTTTTGCACTATGCAGAGATGCCAATCCTCCTTGACTTTCAGAGAAGCTCCCTGAATCGTTTTTAATTTAAATGTCACACCACAACAATTTCAATGCCTCCCTGATTTTTGGAAAGATCATCCTCATTATTCTGTATGCAACTGATACAAAACCTCCCTGATTTCTGAATGCATCCTCCCTGAAACCCGAATCTAAAAGTTGCCATCTCTGCACCAATGCTAATCCTCCTTGATTTTCAGAGATGCTCCCTGAATGTTTTATTTTTTATATCCCACCACATAAATGTCAATGCCTCCTTGATTTTTTGAAAGATTGTCTTCATTATGTTGTATAAAACTGATAGAAAACCTCCCTGAATTTTGTTTTAATGTCACACCACAACAATTTCAATGCCTCCCTGATTTTTTGAAAGATTATCCTCATTATTCTGTATGCAACTGATACAAAACCTCCCTGATTTCTGAATGAATCCACCCTGTAACTAATTGAACTTGAGATTGGCATCGCTGCATGTGGTGTAAATGTGGCGTAATTAAATATATCTCAAGCATAAAAGACAGATTTACACAAACCCTGATCTTGGCAGTACTGTAAACGTGGTAATATTCGCGGTGCTTTAATTTTCGCGGATTTTATGCATTTTCATTTACTTAATAATTTCCTTTTGATGAGGGTCTAACGATCGGCCGTGAAATTAAAAACCCGCGAAAGTGTATTTGCGTCGCTCAGCACGAAATATTAATCGCCCGAAAATAACAACGTTTACAGTATTTGTGACCGGCTATAGCAAAACCCTGCACTTGTCGATAATTCATGTTTTGAAGAAATTGGCATTTTAAGTTCACATAATGTGTGTAAAAGACAGGAAAATTGAAACAATCATATCTTCGCCAATTATTGACCATATCAAATGAAAGCTTGTGATGAGGCCTTTCTAATGGTATGAAAATCTACATTTTTATTTTTACCGACAGGTGCAGGGTTTTGCTATAGCCGGTCACAAATATCTCAAGCATAAAAGACAGATTTACACAAACCCTGATCTTGGAAGTATTTTATGACTATTTTGCAAGATGGAGAACTGCTTTTCTCAAGTGCATTGCCACTCACATGTGCTGTTTTACAAGGAATCATTGCTTAATATAAATGTATCTTGATGTCATAAAACCCTAATATAGCATTGCCAAAAGAAAAGCTGAGAGTAGTGAGAAAACAGTTGACTTTGTTATTTGTAAACAGTGTCTATGTCGTTACTAGATTCGGTACCCTTTTTGTATCATGAGTGTTGTTGCTGAAGGATAACAAGTTATGATAGCAATTGAAAGCTGCGTTTTTGGAGAATTCTTTCAAATACCACAACAAGAAATTGCACTTTTGTGACTTTTATTTTTACAAGTGAAAAATGTTTTATATTTACATTACATCTCACTCATGGCCTCAGTATGGCTTGTGATATTAATTGACAAATTAATGAATTTGGCCATTGTTAGTGTCGAGCCCTGTTTTTATACTGAATCATTCTTTTACAGAGTGTCACATAAGAATGATTATATGTTCACAGTGTAAGCACATCAGATTTCAATGCTTCCAAGAAAAGCCCACACAGTCTTCAGTAGATCTTAACTCATTGTACCTGGGCATGCTGTGAACCGATAGCGTTGCGCTTTCCAATCAGTGAGATAAGTGTGATCTGTATTGCAAATAACTTGACAGAAACATCCCCCAAAACAAAATCAATAACATATTTGCTTGGAAGTCCCTTTAATTATTAGGTGCCTGGCTCTTCAGGGTGACACATAGCCGGCCAATCAAAGCCCGTTATTCATATAAAAACATCTGCCTCTTTTTTATACAGTATCTGATAAATAAACAAAACATGTACATGACCTTGTACTGCAAATATAGAAAAACACATTAATAAATAAAAACAAAATCATTAACATATTTTCTTGAAAGTCCCTTTAATTATTAGGTGACAGGCTCTTCGGGGCTGATGCATAGCCAGCCAATCAAAGCCAGTTATTCATATAAAAACATCTACCTTTTTTGTATACAGTTTCTGATAATCAAAACATGTACATGACCTTCTACTGCAAATAAAGAAAAACACATTAATAAATAAAAACAAAATCATTAACATATTTTCTTGAAAGTCCCTTTAAATATTAGGTGTGACACAGGGGGAGGGGGGGGGGGGGGGCAGCCAAAAAATTCCAGTTAATCATATAAAAACAACTGCCCCTTTTTGACACAGTACCTGATCAATTTACAAAACATGTACATGGCCTTGTACTACAAATATAGGAAATCATTCATTAATTAAACAAAATCATTAACATATTTGCATTAAAGTCCCTTTAATTATTAGGTGCCGGGCTCTTCAGGGGTGACACATAGCCGGCCAATCAAATCCAGTTATTCATATAAAAACATCTGCTTTTTTTTGTATACACTACCCGATGAATATACAACAAAACATGTACATGGCCTTGTACTGCAAATATAGGAAATCATTCATAAATTAAACAAAATCATTAACATATTTGCTAGGAAGCCCCTTTAATAATTAGGTGCCGGGCTCTCCGGGGGTGACACATAGCCGGCCAATCAAAGCCCTTTAATCATATAAAAACAACTGCCTCCCATTACCCCAATCTTAATTCAAGGACGTTTAGCGACCGGGAGCGGAGCGGCTCTCTCCGAGACGTGCGCTTGCATCACGGTGCGTGAATCGCGTTCAGGCGATGCTAAATTGATTTAGTATTTGCTCTGCAGCAATGCGAGGTTCACAGAAGTCACAAGCGGTGGTTTAAAGGTAAAGAGCAGCCTCTTGAAAAAGTACAGAAATTGGCTCAACTAATTGATTGTTGACATTTAGTGAAAAGATGTTGATGGTAAATCTGAACCTAAAAATCATTAAAGGGACTTAGTAACATTGTCCAAATCCTCAAAATAAAATTGTAATTCTAGCGGTTCCTTTATACCTTGTTGTATTCGTATTAACAATAAAATCATGGGACAGCTTTCGGTTTTTCAAATTTCCCTTTCATTACAAAGATATGTATGATTGAAGTATTTAGATAAGAAAATCTCCGGGCGAGATTTTCATCCCTGTACAAAGTGAATGCAGTGAGTTGGTGAATATCACCCAATATTACTTTGCATTTTCGCTCATTACTTGGCCATACATTGTCCATTTGACCTGAAATTTTCACACAATACCCTGAGGACATATGAGATAACAACAGTATACATTGCATCAACCATTCATCAGTTTTTGCACATCTCAACAAAGTTACTAGATCCCTTTAAATACTAAATTCATTTGGTTCTTGCTTTGCAATGCTAGGTTCACAGAAGTCACAAGCGGTGGTTTAAAGCTAAAAAACAGCCTCTTGAAAAAGTGCAGAAATTGGCTCAACTAATTGATAGTTGACATTTAGTGAAAAGATGTTGATGGTAAAATCTGAACCTAAAAAAATAATTGAATGCAAAATTTATTTGGTTCTTGAGAAATGCTAGGTTCACATAAGTCACAAGTAATGGTTTAAAGGTACGAAGTAGCCCCTTGAAAAATGACAGAAATTGGCTCAACTAACTGATTGTTGACATTTAGTGAAAAGATGTTGATGTTAAAATCTGAACCTAAAAATCATCAAATGCAAAGTTTACTTGGTTCTTGAGAAATGCTACATTAGGTTCACAGAAGTCACAAGTAATGGTTTAAAGGTACGAAGTAGCCCCTTGAAAAATGACAGAAATTGGCTCAACTTATTGATTGTTGACATTTATAAGTGAAAAGATTTTGATGGTAAAATCTGAACCTAAAAATCATTGAACGTAGAATTTATTTGGGTCTTGAGAAATGCTAGGTTCACAGATGTCACAAGCAGTGATTTAAATCTAAAGAGCAGCCTCTTGAAAAGTTCTGGAAATCATCCCTTTTGGCTCAACTAAATGATTTTTTTTTTTATTACAAGAGAAGATTTAGATGGTAAAATCTTAACCTAAAAACCATTGAAAACAAAATGTATTAGTTTCTTGAGAAATGCTAGGTTCACAGAAGTCACAAGTAGGAGTTTAAAGCTAGAGAGCAACCTCTTTTAATAAAAAGTCAGGGAAAGCATCCATTTGGCTCAACTAATTTATTCATTTTGTTGAAAATTTATTAATTTTGTTGAAAATTACAAAAGATTTAGATGGTAAAATCTGACTCTAAAAAACCATTGAAAACAAAATTGACATTAGTTCACAATACTCACAAGTAGGAGTTAAAAGCTAGAGAGCAACCTCTTTTAATAAAAAGTCAGGGAAAGCATTCCTTTGTCTCAACGTATTGATCAATATTGTTGAAAAAGTTTCAGAAAAGATTTAGATAGTTAAATCTGAACCTAAAAATGATTGAATGCAGAAATATGACTGTAAGGTTCCATGAAAAAATGTCTTTGGCACTAAGATGGTTTTCTCTTTCTCTATATCTTTTATTTTTGCCCTGCTTGTGTCCTTGTGTGCCACCCCAATATGGCCTATATATATATAAAGTAGTTCAATTTCACCCTATTAACACCTTTAGGGCATGTGCATGACTGATTAACCCGATTAACGGGGACCACCAAGCAATGAACAACACAAGGTTATATATGTTTTGCTACCGTTGTTTGATATTAAATATATGTACAACACTTTGCAAAGGGTTGTGTAATTCATAAACACTGCACTAATGACCAACACTTACAGAACCAACAGTGCCTCATAGTTCCGTATGTGCCGAACATCTGCGAGAGCACCAATTCTATGAACAAGTACGTTTCGAGACAATAAAACCGTGGAAGATGCTTACAATCTAAACTGGGTTCCAAAAGAAACTTATCACTTTTTCAGAGCGACGCTCACTAAAATCCATTGCATCAAATTGAATCATATTTAGACACAGATAAGCTATCATTCTCCTTATGAAGCATATCCTAAAAATCAAAAGTTTGCTTTTACTAAAAATGAGAAAAATGCGATAGAATCACTACAGGTCACTTTTCAAAAATCACAGAAACTGCTCGCTGCGAACCTCCACGAAAGGCGGTCTATTCAGAACTTTCAATAGCTATTCATTCAACTTCAAAGCGGGTTATGTAACCACTAGACTGGCTATTGTCCGTGCCGAGCTCTGTGCCCGGAATGCGAGCAGTTTCTGTGATTTTTGAAAAATGACGTCTTGCGATTTTACCTTATTTTATTCTTTGTTGACTAAAGCAAACATAATTTTTTTTAGATGACCTTGCTAAGGGGTATTATAGCTAATCTATGCCCAATTATGATTCATTTTTATGCTTTGGATTTTAATGTGTGTCGCTATTAAGAAGTGATAAGTTTCTTTTGGAACCCAGTTTAGATAGTCTTCTTATGCAGACCCTTGAACAGAAGTACTTTAGTATGATAATGAGCTTTTCAATTATATATTTTTTCTGGAAACCTATTTTTGTGAACTTGTTGGTGGAATGGACTACTAAAACTATTACTTTTCATTCATGAGAATATTATTTTTAGGTGTTTGGTTCCCTTTAAGCCCTTGCATATAAAGGGAACCTGGTGGGCTATGTACAATGTCTACAGATATAATCAATAATGGGGGGGGGGGGGGGGGGGGGGGTGGGGCTCCTGGCCCCAAACCAGCTAGGCCCAGCAATAATTGTTTTGTTTTGCTTGCTTGCTTGCTTATTAGCAGGTAGAAGGGAGAATTCTTGGCTATACCACTGTATGTTATCTTTTTTTTTGTTTTGTTCTCCTCCCCACTCCCCCCTTCCCCCTGTCTCTCTGATCTAGTTTTATTGAAGAAAAAATTTCTTAAGGATAGCTTATCAGCATTTCTTCGGGTGAGAATGAGCAGGGCATTAAAGGGGACCACCAGGCAAAGAACAACACATTACTATATGTTTTGGTACCGTTTTGTGATATCAAATAGATACCCAACATTTTGCAAAGGGTTGTGTAATTCATAAACAATGCAATTAATTATCACCACTTACGGAACCACTATTATTTCATGGTTACGTACGCGCCAAACATTTGCGAATGCGCCAATTCTATTCAAGTGTACGTTTGGAGACAATAGAATCCCGGACGATTCGTTCGCTCTGGACAAAGGTAGTCTTCGTACATGCAGACCCATGAACGCATGCTTTAGAATGGTGATGCGTTTTCCAATTTTTTTCTTTTTTCTGGAAACATATTTTTCTGAAATTGTTGATGGAATGGTCTACTAAAGATGTTACCTTTCATATTATTTTTGGGTGGTGGTACCCTTTAAGTCAATTATTGGCTGAATTGAGTTATACAGGGTGTCTCAGAAAGAATGCAACACCTAGGATCGTAACACCATCGATCAAATATCATTGTTTTTTGTTTGATTAGGTAGAACATTCTTTTTCCAACAAAATGATACCATAAGCATTGATTTTGGGTAAGGCGTTTGGATCCTAGGGCCATTTTTCTGAGGCAATGTCATTTCCTAAATTTGCTACTTTTTCGTCTCTAGCGATCCTCGGAATACTGAGGCATTTTCGCCCATAGGCCTCCCATAGAATTAGTTGTACAGACGAATCGCATGAATGCTCTCCCTTTGATAAGGAAGACAATGTTGCGTAATCGAGTACCCCGAACGGTATGGCTCGCATTGTCTTCCTTATCAAAGGGAGAGGTTCTGTACAACTAATTCTATGGGAGGCTGTTGGGCGAGAATGTGTTCAGAGTTCAGAGGATCGCTGGAGACGAAAAGTAGCAAATTTAGGAAACGACATTGCCTCAGAAAAATGGCCCTAGGATCTAAAGGCCTTACCCAAAATCAATGACCATGGTATCATTTTGTTGGAAAAAGAATGTTCTACCCAATTAAACAAAAAACTATGACATTTAGTCGATGGTGTTAATGAAATTAACGATCGTAGGTGTTGCATTCTTTCTGAGACACCCTGTATAGACCATCTTGTAGGTCCGTGCCTTCTCTTTGTGATGCCAAATTTTCAGAAAAACGTTATTCATAATTTTTATGAATATTTATCAAAAATAAGACAAGGCTCCACAACTTTTAACAGGATTATCTCGGAAGTACATGAAGTGACTTTAGCGCCCTGTCTCTTTCACAGCCTTCTCAAAGATTTCAGGGGATAAATCACTCGAGCTTGTGGCCTTGTTTACTAGTATTTGTCCTGCGGCAGTGACCAGCATGCACGGGTCACTCTTTGAAAGGCCATCCTCACTTACACTGTTATACGAGGTTCATTTACACATACAATTATGCAGCCTTTAGGGCATGGGCAAGCCTTTTTTACTTAAATTGTTAGATCAAGCGTCTGTCTCTATGTCATCCTATCTATTTCATTTCTACACCTATAGATACCTTCACCTAACACCATCTTATTGGGTCTAAAGCATAGATATCATCGGTTGAGAAAGAGAAGGGTGCTAAGTCACTTTTTGCACTTTTGAGATAATCAAGTTCAAAACTGCGGAGCCTTATTATAATAACCCAATTCAGCTCTCTTTATATTTTGTAATATTTAGAAAATTCTAAATATTTAGAAAACTGAATATAACATAGTGAAGGCTCTAACCTACATGTACAATAAATAATGCATAACTCATTTAGCAAAAACAAATTGCCTTAACACCCTTTGCACGCTCACCAGATGATATGTGGCCTTTTACCATGGAACGCTGAATAAAATCACAATATAAACTTTCAGAATTTCTTAATATAAATTCTTTTACAGCCAACATGTCAATAGTGACAACTTAAAGTGATCCCCTGCAACCTTGGTTATAGTCAACAAAATAAGTGGGCTTTTTTCTTCACTTTCCATTTCTTGAATATTAGCACAAATATTCATCAGCATTTAAGCTTGACTTTGTAGGCAAAGATATTCATTGTTTTCTTTTTTCTGTGTGGCCAATTTATTATATTTATTATAATATTATGATAGTGATCAACATTTGTGGACCAATCAAATTGTTGAAGAAAAAAAAAAATAGATACAGTCTGATTTAAAGACCTTAATCATACATAATGTGAAGATACAATTTGAGAGGACATATTGAAGAGATAAAACATGAGGACTTTCCCCCTTTAAATATGTATTTGTGTCCACTCTCGGGGGATGGCACCTTTCAGATAAACATATTTTCTGTACTCTCATTTAAAGTTACTACGCAGTATGCTGAACCTTCCTGTTATCTTCAATTACAAAAAGTGCATCTAGAGACATAATTATGTGATAGAGGGGTTATAAATATGACATTATTATAATGATTAAATATGCTCTCAAGACTCAATTGTCAATGAAGCACCTCCATTCCTCATTCTAGAACATTACCACCTTCCTTTATAGCTTCACTACCATGATTTAATGGCGGTAAATTAGTGCGTTCACGGTTCATTGGAGATTCCTCGATGAACGACAGAAACTTTGTGGAAAATAATTTGAGAAGCTCAGTGAACCTTGTAATTAACTACTTGAGATGATAAATATAGTCAACTGCATTTCAGACACTTAATTTCATTTCTGTGGATAGGATATTGATAATCATCCTGCTCCCTACTCGATTTTACCATCCCCATTGAGAGTTAATACAGGCCCCACCAGGTTCCTATAGCCAATGGGTTAACCTGTTCCCTACTAGATTTTACCATCCCCATTGAGAGTTAATACAGGCCCAACCAGGTTCCTGTATAGGAAATGGGTTAACCTGTTCCCTACTAGATAATGCAATCCCTATAGAGTTAATACAGGGCCCACCAGGTTCACATAGGCAATGGGTTATCCTGTTCCCTACTAGATTATGCAATCCCTGTAGAGTTAATACAGGACCCACCAGGCTCCTGAAGGCAATGGGTTAACCTGTTCCCTACTAGATTGTGCAATCACAGTAGAGTTAATACAGGGCCCATCAGGTTCCCGTAAGCAATGGGTTAACCTGTTCCCTACTAGATGTTGCAATCCCCATAGAGTTAATACAGGGCCCACCAGGTTCCTGTAGGCAATGGGTTAACCTGTTCCCTACTAGATTGTGCAATCACAGTAGAGTAATTATTACAAGGCCCACCAGGTTCCTGTAAGCAATGGGTTAACCTGTTCCCTACTAGATATTGCAATCACAGAATAGTTAATACAGGGCCAGCCAGGTTCCTGTAGGCAAATGGGTTAACCTGTTCCCTACTAGATTTTACAATCCCCATCGAGAGTCAATACAGGACCCACCAGGTTCCCATAGTCAATGGGTTAACCTGTTCCATACTTCATATAAATATCGCAATCCCCATCTATGAGTTAATACAGGAACCTAGTTAACACAGGACCCACTAGGTTCCTGTAGGCAAATGGGTTAACCTGTTACCTACTAGATTTGATGATTCCCCATCTAGAGTTAATAAATGCCCCACCAGGTTCCAAAATAGGCAATGTATTGAGACTTGAAGTAAATATATTTCTTACACTCAATTCAATTTCGGTAGATAGGATAGGATAGGATAATTAAGAGATTCAACATTAAATATTGTTTAAACATAATTTTGTTTCGATTGATAATATGTCATATTTATTAAGAAGCTTAAAATTATATTTGCACACTCACTTGAATTCCTGCAGATATAATATGATACTATAATTAACCCCTTGACCATGGGAACCGAGGGGGTGGTGTACAAATAAGGCTGAGTCATGTCGGTAATTGTCGGAACCGGGTCCCGATAAACTTTTACCGGTCGGGAACCGGTATCCCGATAAATTTTTACCCTCGAAACTCGACCGGTAAAATCACGCAATCGTGCACGCATCGGCAAAAATGCACTGTATGGGGCTTATATTGCTCTTTTTATATGCAAATAACATTATAAATACCGAGGCTTTTATGGATTTACATATCAATCTTTACGGGAAAATAGTTACAGAGTTATACAGACTATCCAGAATTAACTCAGTTTCGAATGAAAAGTACTTTTTTTCGAAGTAAATTGGACCTAGAAATCGATCGTTTGTTCACCATTGCCCATCGCAACACGGTTCACAGAAACTTAGCCCGCTAGTCGGGCGGGGGAAACATCACATGTACGATCGCTTGTGACAGTGAGCCACTGCATGCCCTTAAAAAGTGGCTATAAATTAGCCTTTTCGCAATCAACACCATTTTGATATTCTACTTACATGATTTCGAATGGCGTTTGACAGCCGAACAGAAAAAAAAGAGCCCCGAAACAATGAAAACAACTACTCGAAACATCGATAAAAAACGACTACATCACTCCAATTCGCTCGTATACCCTGTGTGCAAGTTACGGGGTCTCTTTTCTTGCGCAAGATCCATCCGCCGGGGACTTCCCCAATTCCTGGCGGATGGATCTTGCCGATAGAGGGCGGACTGGAACATAGTCCCGTAACTTGCACACAGGGTATACGAGCGAATGGGAGCGATGTAGTCGCTTTTTATCGATGTTTTGAGTAGTTGTTTTCATTGTTTTGGGGCTCATTTTTGTTTCTGTTCGGCTGTCAAACACCATGAAATCATGTAAGTAGAATATCAAAACATTTTTAAATGGTGCAAATGACCAAAAAAACGTATTTTGAGCCACTTTTTGAATGCACTGGCTCATCAGCTGGATCATACAAAGATCCATCAGACAACTCCCCTGGAGTATCGGACTAACATTGTGTGCACATCCGCCGACAATATCGTTCAAATGACTAGCAATTTTGCGCTTCCTGTTCAATTTCTGACTGTCAAATGAAGTAATGAACCAAGAATTTCTCGAAAATAACCACTCTTTAAAGTAAATGATATCAATTGCCCCGTTTTTATTTGAATTCCGCTACATTATTGTGATAATCTTAATTTCTTTTTTAACATTTTTTTTTTTTTTTTTTCTTTTTCGGGGCACTGTTTCCCGATATACCGAACCGGGTCCCGATTGAAACGGTCGGTAACCGGTGTGATCGACCGAACCGACTCAGCCTTATGTACAAAGTCTATGGGGATTTCATAAACTCGTAGGGAACGGGTTAAGAGACTTTAAATGATATTGTCAGTACACTTAATTTAATTTCTGTGAAAATTGAGAATTAAAACAAATTATACTCATTACACAAGACTCTTGAATTATCCCCCTCTCCAGGTTTGTCTAGAAGATTCACTGGATCATTCTAAGAAATTCATCAAGTCCCACCTGTTCAATAACTAAACCAAATGTTATTAACATGTATTGTGTTTTTAGATAGATCTAATTTTTTTTTTCTTTTTCATTCCCAGCTTGCCATGGAAATTAGCAGCTTAATAGGAACTGTGTGTACTGTGTGGTAAACATTGAGACATTGGCAGAAAAAAGTTAAAGGGATCTAGTATTCTAGTAACATTGTCAAAATCCACAAAAGTTACTTGGAACTCTAGTGATTCTCACATACATTGTTGTATTTATATTACCAATAGAAGCATGTTGGGTTTCCAAATTTCTCTTCAGTTATAAAGATATATGTATGATTTGAAGCGTTTGGCTTTATAATTTTCAATGGGCTAATTTAAACTGAGTACAAAGTCATTGCAATGGTTAGATGAAGATCACTTTTCATTTTCACTCATTACTCGCTTATATGATACTTATTTGCCCTGGAATGTTCACACATCACTCAGTGGACATACCATATCACATAAATATACATTTGATCAACCCTTCTTCGGTTTTGTGCACTTGCCAACAAAGTTACTAGATCCCTTTAAGTTAATGTTTACATGTTAATTGCTAAGGAACCGTTTCATTCTTTAGGGCTTTATACATGACAGGTTAACCATTTAAGAATACAACACAACTCACACTTTCTTCCCTATCAGAAGATAGGGTGACACATAATTGGGGAATTTAACACCCGCAGGGTAAACATCAGTTTCCCCTGATCTATAAGGTCAGTCTAAAAGAGATAATTATAATGAAATATAAATACAAAAACAAGGTAAAGAAAGTCCTAAGACATACAAAATTACATTATTATACCGTACCTCAAGTTAGGAAATAGTTTAAGACCTAGAGCTAAACAACTACCCTAAAAACATGACAATAATGAGTGTCAAATTAAGCCTCATTTCAGATTCACCACTAAACTACGAAACTGCAAATAAAAAATAACAAAAAGAAAGATAACTGATGTGAAAATAAGCCTAATTTCAGATTCACCACTAAACGTTCAACTGCAAATAAAAGATAACAAAATGAACGATGATTGATGTGAAATTAGGCTCCTTTTTAAATTCACCGCGAACAAACTTTCAACTACAAAAAAAAGAACTAACACAAAATACAACTAGGGCGAAATTAAGCTTCATTTCAGATTCACCACTAAACTTTCAACTGCAAATAAAAGATAACAAAATAGAAGATGACTGATGTGAAATTAGGCTTCATTTTAAATTCACCACTAAACTTTCGACTACAAATAAGAAAAAATAACAACTAGCGTGAAATTAAGCTTCATTTACAATTCACCACTAAACTTTCAACTATGAAAAAAATAACAAGAAAGATGACTACTGTGAAATTAGGCTTCATTTACAATTCCCCTCTTAACTTTTGACTGCAAATAAATTTTTTTAAATAACAACAAGAAAGATGTGAAATTAGGCTTCATTTACAATTCACCTTGGTGTAATTCAACGCCTCTAGCCCCGAGATGGAAGGTGAGCATTGCAGCAAGTCAATTAAGGCGAGGTCAAAATTTAAAGGGATATATCAAGTAACTTTGTTGACTTGTGCAAAAACTTGCTCTTAATTTCAATGCTCGTAATGATCAGAAGCTATACTTAGGGCACAACCCTCTTGCATGCAGAGCAAGAGCTACATGTGTAAACCAGATTGGGGGGGGGGGGGTCAAACATTGGTGGGGGAGGAGGGGGAAGGAGCAATATCCCTCCTAATGATACATTTAAAGGGACTTAGTAACATTGTCCAAATCCTCAAAATAAAATTGTTATTCTAGCAGTTCCCTCATACCTTGTTGTATTCGTATTTCCAATAAAATCATTGGACCGGTTTCGGTTTTTCAAATTTCCCTTTCGTTACAAAGATATGTACAATCAAAGTATTCAGATAAGAAAAACTCCGGTGGAGTTTTTCTTACTGTGTACAAAGTGAGTGCAGTGAGTTAGTGACTATCACTTTGCATTTTCGCTCATTACTTGGCCATGCAATGTCCATTTGACCTGAAATTTTCACACAATATCCTGTGGACATATGAGATAACAACAATAAACATTGCATCAACCATTCATCACTTTTTGCACATGTCAACAAAGTTACTAGATCCCTTTAAGGGATCTAGTAACTTTGTTGAAGGGTAGATAAAATGTGTATTTCTGTGATGCGATACGTCCACTGAGTGATGTGTGAAAATTCCAGAGTAAATGAGTGTCATATGATCCGGTATTAATGAGCGAAAATGCTATTTGCATACTTACTGCACTAACTTTGTTTACTGTTGAAAATCACTCAGGGAGAATTTAAAATCCAAACACTTCAATGATAAAAAAAACTTTATTATGAGAAAGAATATGAATACAACAAAGTATACAAGAACCTCTAGAGTTAAAAGTAATTTTTGTGGATTTTGACAATGTTACTAAATCCTTTTAATTAAGAGTTTCACAGATAAAGAGAGGGGGGCTACACCCCACTTTCTGAGGATACCAATGAATAAAATACATGAGGGCTAAGGGCAATCTAGCCCTTGAAATGCCAAAAGAGCCCCCAAAATGATAACAGAAACCATTTAAAAGAGCTCAATGAAAGACAACTTTAAGAGGGTTATTTTAATGCGGGTGAGCTTTAAAAGTAGCCCCAGAAAATGGTTAAATTGTTTTCCAATGGGGATTTTCCCTCATTATATCCTCATTATACTCCCCATATATAGGGGCTTCCTAACCTCCTGCTCCCCCCCCCCCCCCCCCCCCACCCCTCATTTGACAATGCTAAGAAAGAAATACAAAATGCAAAAAATGTTTTTATGTTTTCCCTGAGGGATGCATTCTCTCATTATACATGTACATCTCAAATGGCAGATACACCCGAGTATGAGTACCATGGGCGTCGATACTTACGTAATACCTATTCATCAGGGGGGGATGAATGAATAGATCATCCCCCCCTGATGAATGGGTATCAATTACGGATCGACGCCCATGATGAGTACTTTTGGGACATGCATTTCTGAATTGGTTCATATCTACTGTAGATGTAAATGTATAGCGGCCAACCTGCCTAAAGTGGCCCACACAAGAATTACAAATTTCTCTTTAAAAAAATATACTTATGGGTTGCCCAGTCGGGCAATTGGATCATAAATGTACCTGCCCGACAGAAAAATAAACTTGGCAGAATGTGTATACTCGTTCCTACCTACCCCTACTTGTCCCCCCCCCCCCCCTCCCCCAACTGAAAACAACACAAAACAAAACATGCACATGTATTTGGTATTTTAATACAATTATTGCTCAAGTTTTATGTTTCCTGTCCATGTACTATTATCATGGGTAATTTCTAAGTAGAACCAAATTAAAAAGGGCAATTCAGCTACCAAAATGCTTTCACTCATCGCTGAAAGTCACGAAAGAGCCCCTGTAAATCATTAGCGCTCATAACACCGAACACCTAAGAGTATTATATTATATCTAACATAATGATTGCTTTAAACGATTTATAGTTTGATATTCAGGGTCCATGTACTATCATCATCATCATCACAGTTAACATGGGCCACCTACAGGTAATTCAGCTACCAAAATGCTTACGATCATCGCTGAAAGTCACGAAAGAGCCCCAATAAATCATTAGAGCTCATAACACCTAATGCCTTTCAAAGTAATATTATTTTTAACATAATGATTGTTTTAAACCATATCAAGGGTCCATGTACTATCATCCTCATCACAGTTATAATGGGCAATTCTACTTTAAAAGAGGAACAAAAATAAAAGGGGGCCACTCTACAGGCAATTCAGCCACCAAAATGCCTTTCGCTCATCGCTGAAAGTCACAAAAAGAGCCCTATGTATTAAAATCATTAGAGTTCATAACACCTATTAACGCCTAAGAGTATTATTATTTGTTAACATAATTATTGGAAATAATATCGCTAGTGATATTCGTTTGTCTCGCAATGTATGGTCAACATTGAATCTGAAAGATCGCGACGTTTCGTATGCTACTGCAATACTTTGTCAAGTGATATTAAAGTAACGTAAAACACTCCTATTTATACTCTCATGCGGCTCCAAACCGCGTTTTCTCGCATGAGCGAGTTGTTCCTAATTGGTCCATAACGGGCAAATTCTATTGGCCGGTGTACACGGGTGCTAAACCAATCAGCGTGGCGCTGGCTCGGCTTGCTTGCTAGGCGGGAACAATAGTGAGCTCGACCAATCAACAGACCGCTGGCTCGCTACTGGCTGGAATCAACCGTTGCGGGCCGGCTGGTCGGGGGGTGTCATGGCGGCGTATTGTACGCATCCAAAATTCGGGTATATCCATCCCGTTGTCTCTATTGAAATTACTGGGATTGAGACGGATCTGTATAGCTTCTTTTACCCTACGTGTGTACCAATGCCGTTCTTGGGAAAGGCAGCGAACCCCGTCCCAATCTGGCTGATGCTGGTTGTCCCAAGCATGTTCGGCTACGGCTGAGTTGTCAGTTCGGCGTAGCCTGACGTCCCTCTTATGCTCGGTGATTCTTTCTGATATCGGTCGGGCAGTCTCTCCGATATAGGATCTATCACATCCTTTGCAGGGGATGTTGTACACAATGCCGTCTCGTCTGTGTTGAGGAATTGGATCCTTGGGTCGTGTTAGTTGCTGGCGTAGGGTAGTATCTGATCTGAAGACCGTTCGGATGCCATGGCTCTCTAGGCGGCGCCTGATTTGCTGGGAGACCCCATCAATGTACGGCAAGACTGAAAGTCTTGTATTCCTTCTGATCCTTGGGTTCTGTCGTTCTCTTCTTGGTGTTGTGTACAAAACGGCGTGGGTAACCGTTAAGACTCAGGGCATTGCGGACACGGGTCCGCTCTATGCATGGCTGTTGTGGACTAGTCACAATGCGTGAAGCTCTGTCAAATAGACATTTCACTAGACCTCTCTTCACCGATACGGGATGGTGAGAGTCAAACGCTATGTACTGGTCTGTGTGGGTAGGCTTCCTGTAGACTGAGGTGGAGAGCCTATGGTTGTCGTGTCTGTGAACTAAAGTGTCCAAGAATGCTATCTTCCCTTCGCACTCCGTACATTGCCGTACATTGATGGGGTCTCCCAGCAAATCAGGCGCCGCCTAGAGAGCCATGGCATCCGAACTAACACGACCCAAGGATCCAATTCCTCAACACAGACGAGACGGCATTGTGTACAACATCCCCTGCAAAGGATGTGATAGATCCTATATCGGAGAGACTGCCCGACCGATATCAGAAAGAATCACCGAGCATAAGAGGGACGTCAGGCTACGCCGAACTGACAACTCAGCCGTAGCCGAACATGCTTGGGACAACCAGCATCAGCCAGATTGGGACGGGGTTCGCTGCCTTTCCCAAGAACGGCATTGGTACACACGTAGGGTAAAAGAAGCTATACAGATCCGTCTCAATCCCAGTAATTTCAATAGAGACAACGGGATGGATATACGCGAATTTTGGATGCGTACAATACGCCGCCATGACACCCCCCGACCAGCCGGCCCGCAACGGTTGATTCCAGCCAGTAGCGAGCCAGCGGTCCGTTGATTGGTCGAGCTCACTATTGTTCCCGCCTAGCAAGCAAGCCGAGCCAGCGCCACGCTGATTGGTTTAGCACCCGTGTACACCGGCCAATAGAATTTGCCCGTTATGGACCAATTAGGAACAACTCGCTCATGCGAGAAAACGCGGTTTGGAGCCGCATGAGAGTATAAATAGGAGTGTTTTACGTTACTTTAATATCACTTGACAAAGTATTGCAGTAGCATACGAAACGTCGCGATCTTTCAGATTCAATGTTGACCATACATTGCGAGACAAACGAATATCACTAGCGATATTATTTCCGATACTATATCCGCAATGAGTAATATATTTACCATTAACATAATTATTGCTTTACACCATTATTTTGATATTAAGGGTCCATGTACTATGATCATCATCATCACATTTATGATGGGCATTTCTACTTAAAGTGGAACAACAAAATAAAAGGGGGTCACGTACAGGCAATTCAGCCACCAAAATGCTTTTGATCATCGCTAAAAGTCACAAAGAACCCCCCTTAATCAAGAGTTCATAACACCCAACGCCTATTAATAGTATCATTAATTTTAACATAATTATTGATTTACACCATTAGTTTGATATTGAGGGTCCATGTACTATCATCATCATCACAGTTATAATGGGCAATTCTACTTAAAGTGGAACCAAAACAAAAGGGGGCCACCGACAGGCAATTCAGCTACCAAAATACTTTTGATCATCGCTGAAAGTCACAAAAGAGCCCCTGTAAATCGTTAGCGCTCATCACACCGAACACCTAAAAGTATTATTATTTTTAACATAATCATTGCTACCCTTAGTTTGATATTAAGGGTCCATGTACCATCATCATCATCACAGTTGTAATGGGCAATTCTCAGTGGAACAAAATAAAAAGGGGGTCACCTACAGGCAATTCAGCTACCAAAAAAAGCTTTCGATCATCGCCAAAAGTCACAAAAGAGCCCCTGTAAATCATTAGAGTTCATAACACCTAACACGTAAGTAGAGTATCATTATTTTTAACATAATTATTGCTTTAAACCATTAGTTTGAATAAAAGGGTCCATGTACTATCAAAATCATCATCACAGTTGTAATGGGCATTTCTACTTAAAGTGGAACAAAAGGGGGGCACCTACAGGCAATTCAGCTACCAAAATGCTTTCGATCATCGCTGAAAGTCACAAAAGAGCCCTGTAAATCATTAAGAGCTCATAACACCCAACGCCTATTTTAGTATTATCATTTTTAACATAATCATTGCTTTAAACCATTAGTTTGATATTAACGGTCCATGTACTATCATTATTATCATCATCACGGTTACAATGGATAATTCTAAATGGAAAACAAAATAAAAGAGGGCCCCTCAACAGGCAATTCAGCAACCCAAATGCAACGCTCATTGATGAAAGTCAAATATTTTTTTTAAATGCTTCCTCTTTTCAAAAAGTTACAAATTGATATTTAAATAGTTGTTGGTTATTTCTCCATCTAATCGCTATTTCAACAAAACATCACACACTCTGATTTATAACACCTAACGCCTCTGATTTTATAACACCTAACACTCTGATTTATAACACCTAACGCCTATTAAAGAGTACTATTTTTAACATAATTGTTGCTTTAAACCATATTAAGGGTCCATGTACTATCGTCATCATCATCATCACAGTTATAATGGGTAATTGTAAGTGGAACAAAAATTTAAAAAGGGGGATACCTGCGTGAAATATAGCTACCAAAATGCTTTCAATCATCGCTGAAAGTCACAAAATAGCCCCATGTAAATCACTAAGAGTTCATAACACCTAAGAGTTCCTGCTAAACGCCAACAGGCTTAAAAATAGACAGCCCTCGGAAATATGATTATACCTTTCCCATGGCTATCCGAGTCTGGCCCTATCTGGGTTATGAATCCCCCCCCCCCCCCCCCGAGGCCCAGAAGCGTGCATGATTTTCTTTGCCCTCTCCTGACCCAACATAAAGCAAAATAATTTTGCTGAAAGGCCAGCCATCAAAAATTAAATTTGAACATGGTTATTCTAGTCTGTCCCTATTGGGTTATTGCTACCACCCCCACCACTACCATTCACTTAGAAGCATCTTTGACTTTTGTCACTCTCCTTTTGTGACCGACATTAAATTTAAAGCCATATGATTTTGCTGAAAGGTAGCACCAAAAAATAAAATTGGAACTTTCCCATTGTTGTTTTAGTCTGCTCCTATCAAGGTTATCATGCCGCCTCGCCCTCACCTTCATCACCATCATTCCCTAATAGCAAGCACCCCTCCCCCAGTAGCCATGGCATAGCATGGTCTGACTGAGTGGGGGTGCACAAATCATATGGGGGCATGCCTTTTTTATTTCTTTATTTTCTTAAAGATGTTTCTCTTGTTTGAGGGCGCACAAATTATATGGGAAGCACCCCTTTTTTTTCTTTTTTTCTTACAAGATTAAACCCTTGTTTTTTTTCCCTTCAATTTATTGGAGAGGAACCAGTTGCCCCCCCCCCCCCCCCCTACCGGTACTACACCACTGCCTAGTAGCACGTATGACTTTATTTGCCCTCATGTGGCCTTCCTTAAAGCTGGTGCAAGGAAAAAAATCTTACCTTTAACTCAATTATTTTTATCATGCAGTCATACCCCGAGCTTATAAAAGTGTATATAAACAAGCCTGCGCATTATATCCCATTTACCTAACCCTGCATGCCCAGGGGTGATGAGTGGACATTCGGATGTCTAGAAAGTCGTCTCTAGCGAGCGCCTCGCCTCGAACCATTCAGTACCAAACCAGTAAAGGGATCTAGTAACTTTGTCGACATGTTCACAAACTGACGAATGGTTGATAAAATGTTTATATCTGTGATCCGATATGTCCCCTGAGTGATGTGTGGAAATTCCATGTTTAATAAATATATTATGATCGAGACATAAACAAAAAATGCAAAATGATATTTGCTAACTCGTTGCACTTGCCTTGCACATAGTTGAAAGTCTCCCATGGATAATTTCAAATCTGAACACTTCAATTATAAAAATCTTTATAACAAAAGAGAAATTCAGAAAACCCTTTAGAACCTGTTCCATTCTTTTCAACAATTGCTAGAGTTCTAGGTAAAATTTGTGGATTCCGACATTACTATTTAGTATTTACCTTTAAAAATGTCATTGATTTTCTGCATGCATGTGTTCCATTGATATAGAGGGGTTAATATTCCAGCACATGTCCATGCCTGAAGATAA
This sequence comes from Echinarachnius parma, assembly GCA_037951105.1. Taxonomy (NCBI): domain Eukaryota; kingdom Metazoa; phylum Echinodermata; class Echinoidea; order Clypeasteroida; family Echinarachniidae; genus Echinarachnius; species Echinarachnius parma. The sequence continues at coordinate 34,241 of JBAMJV010005595.1, read as the reverse complement.
GTAGCTTACCCCAAACACTACCAGGCTGTGCAAAGGCCATTGATTTTCTACATACATCTATGCGTACCCATGTTTAATAGAGGAGTTAAACCAAAATTCTTGTACGTCAAAGCTGTTCCATAAGTAGATTTATTTAACTCCTAAACTACCAGGCTGTGCAAATGCCATTGATTTTTCTTATATACAAGCAAACCCATGTTTAATAGAGAAAGAGTTAAAGGGACTAAGAGCTGTGGCTCGGCCCGGCCTTTTTTTCACTGTAAACGCTCAAAAGGCCAAATGCGGTACAAAAAGTGGCCGCGCATTTGGCCCCGCTCTGGAGGTTGTCTCGGCCGCGGCTCGGCCCGGCCTTTTCTCACTGTAAACGCACGCAGGGCCAAATGCGGTACCAAATTGGGAAAACAATTCATTGCAAATAACGCGCCTTTGTACTGTGACCCCGCGCGCCCCCAAAATAATCGTTTGTTTACATGCAGAGTGCCACTACGACAAAATATTGAAAGGGCGGCCGGGCCGAGCCCGCCACTGTAAACGCACAAAATTGGGGGGCCGAGTACCGCAATTTACTGCACTGAAAACGGGGTCTTAGTAACATTGTCCAAATCCTCAAAATACAATTGCAATTCTAGTGGTTCCCTCATACCTTCTTGTATTCGTATTAACAATAAAATCATGGGACAGGTTTTGGTTTTTCAAATTTCCCTCTCGTTAAAAAGATATTTAAGATTGAAATTTTCAGATGTTAAATAATCCAACGGATCGCGAAAACCGTGTACAAAGTGAGTGCATTACTCGGCCATATAAGGTCCATTTGACTTGAAATTTTCACACAATACCCTGTGGACATATCAGATAACAACAATATACATTGTACTAACCATTTATCACTTTTTGCACATATCAACAAAGTTACTAGATCCCTTTAAAGTGTTAAAGCAAAATTCTTGTACGTCAAGGCTGTTCTATAAGTAGATTAATCCCAGAGCTACCGCGCCGCCGCCGTGAAAGGGCTATTGATTTTCTTCAAAAGTGTCGATGTGCACACCCATGATATTTAAAGAGAGTTTAAACACACACACACGTGTACATGTATGTCAAAGCCGGTCGATATGTACATTCTCGTCATCAAGGCATCGTACAAATATAACCTTTTTGATCTTTTTGCTAAAGGCTACACTTGTACTTTCTCTCTCAGACTCAGCCACGGCTAGTCCTTCATCTTGAGTAAACTTTTGAGTGGGTTGTTGATGGTGATGATGATGGAGATAACAAGGAAGATGATGAGGATGACGAGGAGGATGATGAAGAGGATGAGGACGAGGATGAGGATGATGAGGAGGAAGAGGAAGCGGATGAGGATGATGATGAAGATGATGATGATAATGTAGATGATGTCATCAAAGGCATTGTACAAATATAACCTTTTTGATCCTTTTGCTGGAGGCTACACTTTTACTTTCTCTTGTACTTCCCCGCTTAGTCACATCTTGTTCTTAATCTTGCATAACCTTTTGAGTGGGTCGTTGATGGTGATGCTGATGAAGATGATGACACGTACAATTGCTTACACATTCCACTCCTACCGGGTCCATATTTATACATCTTGGTAGAGAGCAATATAATAATAATGTTTCAATTCCTATAGCACCTACTACTTATCTTCTCTAAGCGCTTTACGATATTACCCTGGTCATCAGGCACACACTCACAATCAATCTGCATGTGACGTGCACTTTCTGCTCCCTCGGGAGCAATGCATTCTGGCAGCCATACAGCGCACTTATAGTACAACTAAAATAAAGTACAATTGCATGTACACGTTCTACTCCTACTGGGTCCCCATTTATAGACCCTCTAGGTAGAGAGCAGCAATAGTGGATAAATTGTCTTGCTGACGGACAGGCGCAATGGGCATACACTGGGTTCAAACTCTGGATCCCACAGATTGGAGAGCGTGCGCAGCTCTACCGATCTTGCCACACGACGTCCAGTTTCAGGACTCTCCTTTTCTTCATTTAGTCCATTTTAAATACTTTGCAAAATTTTCATGGGATTTCAATAGAAAATCCCTTGAACCAGAACTGAAGATTATCATTTAGCCCATTTTAAATGCTTTGCAAAGATGTATCTCTTAATCAATATCACTATGGGAAATGGGGTCAGAGCTGACCACTTTTTAACCCATTTCCTACAGGACTCTGGTGAGACCTGTATAATACTACATGTATATGTGACCTTACACCACAAAACGACAGTTATGTCGCTGTGGTAGTTTCTCTTTTATTAGCTAAAATAGTCAAATTTTTTTCAAAATATGAGATTTAGGATTTTGGTATTTCCTGAATAAGCATATTTTAATCTAGCTTCTGTAACATTTTGAGCGTCGGAAATTATGTTTAAACAGGGTTCATACTCTTTCTAATGAATGAAATTCCATGACTTTCCATGACTTTTTAAGGTAGAATTTCATGACCTTTCCATGACTTTTACAACACATACACGTACCATCAACAATTATGATTTCACCAACAATTAACATCAAAGGGCATGTAAAAACACATACACGTACCATCAACAATTATGATTTCAACAACAATTAACATAACAGTGGAGCCTCATTATAACAAGGTCATTGGGACAAGAAAAATTACCTCTTTATGTCAAAACCTTGCTCTATCTGGGATAAAAATACAATAGTATACAAAGAGATGTGACAAGGAAAACCACCTTGTTTTAAAAAGAATTTGCGCTCTTTACAATGAGGTTCCACTGTCGCGTGAAGTCATCATACATCCTCCAATTGACATTAGGACCATCCATGGATATTTGCAGTAACTTGTCCAAACCAACTGTGTGAAGAACTTTACTGATTTCTTCCTTCAGGTGAACAGCTGAGCCATGTCCGATAAACACAGACGTCAAGTATCGAGTACAAACTTCGCCATGCTGCCATGTTCTGATGAGGAAGTCCATCTGTTTTTTCTGCAGCATCTGATTGAGACTTTCATCAAACAGTATCACATAGTGCTTTGATTGCTTGATGTCGTCATACAGGAGGTCTTGCACATACGGGCCCAAACCAAATACAGTCATGTACCGGCATTTTGTTTCTGATAACTGGAACCCTTGAGCAATTGCAGAGTCGGGAAACATTCTCTGGAATAGGATGTTGTTATGATGACAGGAATGGAATGACAAATGGTCCTCAACTACCTTCAGACACCATAGAATTTCTGCTTTAGTTTCAGCGTATCTTCTCTGGTAGCAACAGCGGCAACTGGACTAGGTGTTACTTTGGAAGATGGAGCACAAGCACTTGTACTTGCATCAGAAGATTGCACACGTGGAACCGATGAACCCATCTGTTTTTTTGGCTTGAAGAAGGTGTTCATTGTGAGAACTGTTGATTCTACAAAACAAAACAAAAATAAGTCAGAGTAAATCCATTGTGCAAATGTCATGAACGAATGAACACATTTTGAGATTGGCTCATTAACTACAATCTACATGTCCAAGCATTGATGAAGGCACTTCTAATCTTTACAAACTTAATTAAAGTCAATTACACAAATATGAACCATCTGTTTACGTATATATGCTATTTTGACAAGAAGACAATTATGAAGGAAGATTACATCAAAAGTCAAAATCTAAAAGGAATCAACATAATAAGTAAAGAAAGGTAAAAAGGAAAAGCAAGAAAAGAAAGGATTAGAGAAAGACAAAGCCAGAAAAGTCTTCAGAACTAGTTGATGATCAATACTTATATTTTGAGGTACTTCCAAATCTACGATGAGAATAAAAATAACAAATTAATTTAAATGAAATGATCATCATGAAATGATGATAGAGAGTAAATATCTAAGAAGAATTAGCATCATAATGAGATAAGACAGCACGCAACACACAGCCACAGGTCCAGGGACAAAGACAACAAAATTGTTGATGAAATCTACGCTGAGAAAAAGAATGTTCAAAATATCGATGAATATGGAAGTCTGATAATAAAGATAAATTCACAGTGCAAACAAGGATTAACAAATAGATGGAAATGAAATTGATGTCATTGCAAACAAAGGTGTGATAGGAATAAGTAATGGATGTTGAAATAAAAGTCATTTCAATCGAAGTTCGAATTCAAATTCAGTTACCATGCCATTGCACATCAAAGGCAATGTAATGCAGCATGCAGGTGCATTGTAGCGCATTGCTAGCCCACTCGTCGGCGAGAGCCTCTACTGTAAACGGTACAATAATGTGCGCTCCCCGACTTTTTGTTCCTTGGTCTATTTCCCGTTTTGCTGCAATTTAAACAGAAATCACGCATTATATCCCAGATTTAAATTATCTGGGATTAGGATATTAAATTATCGAAGACATTGTAAGGTACTCACTCTTATTTTGAATGTTCGTCTTGTGTTTGTCACCCTTCGCATGGCTCTTCACTATTCAGCGCTGCTTCACCCATGTTGCGTATGCTGAAATTACACTGGCAAACACTGCATCTCGCTATTCCTGAATCTGTGCTTACTTTCAAAATCCATTCGCTGTAAGCTGAATTATTCAGCCAAGCTTCAATAAAATGGCAGTTTCCCGGCATTTTGGATTCAAACTGACAGCGACTCACGACGTATTCATCTCCAGACTCGTGTTCACGGCGTCTTGTTACAATACAGTTCGATGTAATTCCACGTGCACCGTACCGTGCGCACATGTGCAATAGAATATACACACATCGCATCACCTTATCACGGCCGGCGCGGCCGCATGTATACACAGTACATGCAGACGTTCATTCAATGTACACTTCACGCTACACATACACCATACATCCCGTAGTTTATTTACAATGCCCGACAAACAATCGATCACCACAAATGCATTTTAATTATTTTAAAATAATAACAAAGAAACGTAAAGTTTGAAATATGACATCATTTGTTTATTATCATTTACATATCTCACAAAACAACACATTAATGTCACTATTTTTTTGCATTTCCATGACTTTCCATGACTTTTCATCAAAATATCAGTTTTCCATGACTTTCAAGGCCTGGAAATAGACTAAACCAAATTCCATGACTTTCAAGGTTTTCCATGACCCGTACGAACCCTGTTAAATATCATTTTTTCATCTAATAAATGTGATCTTATTACAGCGCTTTAATAAAGACTGATCTTTTAAATGGCCCGTTTCTCCCTTATTTTAAAAATGCTTCAGCCATATTCCAAATCTTTGGTTTTCATTTTGAGAGGGTTTGCTTAGTCCAAATATGACGAATGATATACCATTTTAAAGGTAATGACTTCTATTTTAATGTTTTATGAAAAGCAGCACAATCAGTTGTCCCGACTTATTGGACGTTTTGTGGTGTAAGGTCACGTATGGTCATTGCAAAATCTAGTAGGAAACAGGGATGATTTGCCTCACTCGGTTTGTAATTATGAGAATGCTATTCCAATCAAAAAGAGATTTATCATGTGCTGAATGTAATCTACCCAATCAGATCAGCTAACTTGTGCGGTTGTGCCTCCATAAAGTGAAAAGCAAAGGTCTTCGCCTAACAGGCTGACTCTTTGCTCTCTCTCAGAATTTGATTTTTTTTTTTTTTTTTTTCATGCTATTGCAACCTAATTTTTGAACTGGGGAAGAGTTAAACTTCAGTGATTCAGGTGGACTTCGCATTTTTGTATTTCCTATCTTCTTTATTGGACACTGAGACTTTGAAGTATCTTATCATTTAGTACAACTTATGTAAGCATTTAGTTTTTGATTGTATAATTGTAGTACAGATAGAAACAACATGATTTGGTTTAAGTACTATAGTACAGTTCTAACTTGTGTTTCTACGACATTGTTCGTTTTATTTTATTAAAACACAATAAAAAAGCCCTCGATCAGCCAAATAGCCTGTTTAGAACAAAATATAGGATGAAAAATGGAAGATTTTCACTTGCATACCTCTAGACATGTTAGCAACCCTTAATTGAAATAAATTGTTTTGCCGTCAAAACAAATTTAATTTGTTTACTGGAAATAAATGGTCAAAGCGGCCAAGTAGAATTGTATGATGCCTATAGACTGCGGCTTAGCTACAGGGAAGCAGGGGGGGGGGGGGAGGTAGGGAGGGGTAAGAGCACGTGGCTCCAAATAATTTGACATAAACAAAAATTGGGGGGAAATCTATATACAGAAAGAAAAAAAATTGTGTGCCCCTTTAATTCAGTCCGACCACGCTACACCACTGCCTAAAGACATGGGCGACAATTAAAGATGTGAACTAGAAATGGACACTCATTAGTCACTGCCCTACGAATACTCCGCTCTCTATTAACACATTGCCTAGGGGAACCTGGTGGGCCCTGCATTAACTCTATGGGGATTGCCAAATCTAGTGGGGAACTGGTTAAAGGGATCTAGTAACTGTGTCGCTACAAGCTATAAACTGACCGTGTGTTGGCAAAAAGTGTACTGCTGTAGTCTGCTACATGTCCAGGGGGTGATGTGTGAGAGTTCCTTGATGATAAGTTTATTTCTCTGCACTACAGCGTATAGCAGAGAAATTATGTTTGTAACAGGCAGGTCGTTAAAACGACAGCTTTGTATGGAAGCCAGTGGAGCGAATCCGTTGATTCGCGCGGGCTTTTTTGAATAGGTTCGGTATGTGGCCGAGGAGGGTGACATAGTCATGTATTGGAAGGGGTAGTCATTCTACGTTTGTCAGTCAGATCGTTAACACATACTGCGCAGCGTATAGCCAGTTCTCTTTTTTAGGGCGTTGTCATCGAGCTACAATGGATGCCTCGGGGCTCGGGCGTTTTAAATACCGTCAAGGAGCAAGTTCAGGCGTCCCATTTTCTCGCTGTTGGAAGAGCTGGATGAGCTCGTTACTCATAAGTTAAGTGCATTTCAATTCAGTTACGAATCGTATTAATATGAATTGGAAAGTGGAAATTTAATTGTTAAAATTGAGTAGATAATATGCGGTCTATGCCTTTAGAGAGAAAGAGATTCGGTAGTAGCATAAAGTTGGTTTGAAATATACACTATGTTATTCGAAGTGAGTGCTGCTGTGTGAGTTTCGGCTAAGGGCTTTTTGTCCGAAGGTACATGAATATTTTGTTATTCTTTATTTATTTCACTTGTGATTCTACGTTTTTGTGATATTAATGCACTGTTGTTATACCTATTTACCGTTTTTTTAGGAACCTTGTACTTGGAGCACAAGCAGAAGCTAATGAAGATCGCAGATCAGTCACCCTATGGATGGGGCACCGTGGTGGAGTACAAAGCCAACGTTCTGGCCTTCGATTCGGTCGACGAGAGAAGGATTGAAGTCCGAGGTCATGACGAGGGGCAATGCGGCATCAATGGACCGACTAGGAGGCTGCATAGGGGCAGCGGGTTCCGGCCATACACTACAACGCCGTCATCTCGACGGGTTGCTTCAGGACTCAGCAGGCCCGTGCAGTCTGGGGACGCCCGGAGGAAGGGTGACGTCGGGTTTTCCGTCGGAGGTCGGGCACCAGTCTTGCGTGTGGGAAGCCGGGGTATTGGCGTTTTTGGTGTCGAGAGGTCACACGTGTCAAGGGCAGGCAGTGAGGCAAAGATAAGTACTCAACCATTACGTCAACATCATTATGTTGATTATTTTGCCACATGCAATTATGTTGATTTTGTGTCATTCACTGTGGGTCGTTTGACGGCTCTTAATAGTTATGGGGGAATGGCACGAAATTACGTTTTAAGATGTGATTGATGAGGGGTAAAGAATGCCCTATCATGTTTGGCCCGGGCAGATTGATAGTAATAGTAAGAAGAATTTAATATATTCGCTAGGGCGAATCTTGTGTTTATAGGGGGAGATATACCCTGAGCATTTTGAGGAAAGGGTGTTTTTTTAATTAGAAGTACGCCCGTTGATTGAAGTTGATAATATTAGTCAGAGAAGGCTTGTTTTGGATTGTTGAAATGTTTATTCTTGCTTATTTAAAGAAAAGTTTTAATATGAAGACGATATACTTGCCAATGATGTGTTGTCTTTTGGTGACTCGTTGTTTAATTTTGATTTGAATTTTGCATAATAATTGAGATACTCGAAGACCATAGGGCATAGCTCGGTTTGGATTGTGATTTTCAAGGTAAGTGGAGGTTTCCATAAATTTTAACGTCTTGCCTTTTGGTATTTCGACGGTCAAGTACGTGTTTACGTAAGTCACGCGGGTCGTCGTCACCCACAGAATTGGGGACCGCAAGGTCACAAGGTAATTATGTACCTCGATGATGGTCTCGGTTTTGTAGCAACCGATAAAGAGGCACCCGATTTACTTGAGGTTGTGCACCACGATATGTTGGGCTTGGGTTTTCTTAATTGTGGAAAATATGAGTCGCTGGAAACCCATTAGCTGCCAGAAGTAGCTTGGCCTGGTCCGGAGCATGGCTGGAGGGTATGTATATGCATATATCTCACGAAATGGTTGAGAAGCGATGAAATTATTCTTTTGTACATTGTTGAAATTCTGGAATGGTTGTATCCTAGCTGGTCCACGTGAATGAATTGGCGGGCTTTGGTGGCCGGATTATTCTTCGTATACCGCGACAGGTAAGCTTGTTCAAATGAAGACAAGGGAGATTTTTAATAGCTCGAATGGTTGAGCCAGTTGGCAAGCACCCGTCATGCTTAGTAAGGAAGTAGTCTTTGGATTGTCGTTCGGGTTGCAGCAACTGTTGCTTGCCTGAACGGGATTGGAGTAATGGTATTAAGATATAAATGTCTTTTTTGATGCCTCTGGCACAGTATATGGTGGGCACACCCACGTTGAGGATGGATTGCTTGAAGCAACGGTCAGGTGGTCATTTGTCGAGTCCCATAGAGGCTCCACTTGAAGTGAGCTGGAGGCTGTAAACATAGTGTTGTTTTTATATGTAGATACGAAGATGAATTGCTTGAAGCAACGGGCAGGTGGTCGTTTGACGAGACCCATATAGGCTCCACTTGAAGTGAGTTGGAGGCTGAAAACATAGTGCTGTTTTTATATGTAGATACGAAGACGAATTGCTTGAAGCAACGGGCAGGTGGTCGTTCGACACGGCCCATAGAAGCTCCACTTGAAGTGAGCTGGAGGCTGTAAACATGGTGCTGTTTTTATATGTAGATACGAAGATGAATTGCTTGAAGCAACGGGCAGGTGGTCGTTCGACACGGCCCATAGAAGCTCCACTTGAAGTGAGCTGGAGGCTGTAAACATATTGCTGTTTGTATATGTAGATACGAAGATGAGTTGCATGAAGCAACGGGCAGGTGGTCGTTTGACACGGCCCATGGAGGCTCCACTTGAAGTGAGCTGGAGGCTGTAAACATAGTGCTGTTTTTATATGTAGATACGAAGATGAGTTGCATGAAGCAACGGGCAGGTGGTCGTTTGACACGGCCCATGGAGGCTCCACTTGAAGTGGGCTGGAGGCTGTAAACATAGTGCTGTTTTTATATGTAGATACGAAGATGAATTGCTTGAAGCAACGGGCAGGTGGTCGTTTGACACGGCCCATAGAAGCTCCACCATGAAAGAGCCGTTTTTATATGTAGATATGAAGAATTAATTGCTTGAAGCATCGGACAGGTGTTCAGTCCACGAGACCCATAGAGGCTCCACTTGGGGAGAGCTGGAGGCGGTGAAGAGTTTGCCGTTTTTGTTCGTAAGATATATTTGTGTATAGTTTAGTCCAGTTCAGAAGGTTAGTAAGCATGGTAAGAAGGATGTTTTTGTGATAGGTAGCCATGGAGATTCATGATATGCGTAAAATGCATGGATGTACTTTATTGTGTCACCCTTTTGGGTAAAGAGAGATGCCAAGTGTCAGATCTCTCGTTTGAGATGGGGTGTCCTGGTACAAGTGGAATAGATGCTTTTGAGCATAGTTGGGAGGGATATATAAATTGATTGGTCCCTCCACTAAGATTGATTGGAAAAATTGTAGATACAAACAAAAGTTTGTTTGGGAATAAGTAAATGGCTTTGATAGTTTATTGTGGAAATCGGCCTCCTTTGGCCGAAGTTGTATAAGGATATTAATTTGTTATTTTTTTGGTAGATGTGAGGAAGATTGACTCCGGTGGGGCAAGGAAAGGTAGAGGAAATAATGGATTCTTTGGTAATCCTAACTAGGCCTTTAAATTAGTGGCTTTGAAAGTTCGTTTCTAATGCAATGTTTTGCTCTTGCAGATTAAGACCTGGATCAGACGATCAGCTCTATAGGATACTAGCGGTCGGTACCACTTCTAATCAAGGGCATGGCTACGCATCTGATCATGTGTAGGAGTGTGAGGGCTTCGAGGACGTATTATGGCGCTTTCTCTCGATGGGAGTTTATTCATTAAAAGCCTTCTGGAATCAGCCAAGCGACAGAGCTCCAGAAGGGTAATCTAGAAGGGCACAGTCGCTTTCGACGTGTTTATTTCTTTATGTGGGAAATATACGACAGAAGCTGTTGTAGAAGTTTTGCAAGATCTAGCGTGTATTGTTATGTCCATGTGCGGGGTTCCTGTGTTTTTGATGTAGTAAAGTCCTTGCGATGCTTTGGTATATTCTTGTGGGCATGTATAAGATTAATTCTATTGTTTTTAAATGTGCGCGTGAATAGCATTGGCGCACTCGCAGATGTTTGGTTTGTACGAAACCGGGGAATAGTGCTGGTTCCGTAAGTGGTGGAAAATAATTGCGTTGTGTATGAATTACACAACCCTTTGTGAAATGTTGGGCATTTGTTTGATATTATAAAATGGTACTAAAATATATAATTATGTTTTTTTGCTTGGTGGTCTCCTTTTAAGGTTAGGTGGCGCCACATGGGCTGCTAGAGCTTCTATTAATGATATTTTATGGAAGAGGCATGGTTGCTGGAGGTCTCGAAAGTAAAGGTCGGTTATGTTGACGGCTCAGTTGAGCTCCAGTTACAGGTCACGAGGCCTGTCAAGCATGATGCATTGAATATGTGATAAGCACGCGTTTGTTATTGGCTCACTTGAGAAGGAAGTTAGAGCATGGAAGAGATGCTGCTCAGGCTCTTATTTGTGGATTCGGGCGGATAGGAGTTTTTGTTTTTGATCGGGCGTTAGCCAGGGATGGTTAGAGTTGCTGATGCGTACGATGCATACGGTCTAAAGTTGTTTGTTTGTTAATCTTGAAGGGCAAAGTTTTTGTTCTTGCGGGATTACATTGTTTTAATTAAGTTGTTTGTGGAATGCATTCGCATTTGAGAAGCCATGCGGTTGATGTTCTCGTATCGGAAGTTTATATATTTGTGGTTAATACGTTTATATGATAACGACAATGTTCGGTTATGTAGTTTTATTTGGTAAGGGGCCAATTTTGTTTTAAGAATGTATGCTCGTTTATGGCTATATTGGTTATTGATGGTGTCTTGAGGGCATTTGTCCCTAGATTGCGCCACGTATTTCTTTAATTGAATGTATTCAATTTATTTTTGTTTTTTAATGCTTTATAGTAAGATTGTATGTAATTTTGGGATTTAATATTACGGTAAGGCGTATTTATTGGTCAGTCTCAACCCCTTCTTTTATAGGTCTAGGCACACGCTGACAAGCTTTTCCATATAAGATATGGCTCAGTGTTATTATTTGATGAGGTGTGTTTCTATGTTGGGTGAGAGGTATTTTGAATGGGATTGTTGTCGTTTTTTGTATGCATGGAACAGACGTTTATTTCTCTGCGCTACAGCGTATAGCAGAGAAATTATGTTTGTAACAGGCAGGTCGTTAAAACGACAGCTTTGTATGGAAGCCAGTGGAGCGAATCCGTTGATTCGCGCGGGCTTTTTTGAATAGGTTCGGTATGTGGCCGAGGAGGGTGACATAGTCATGTATTGGAAGGGGTAGTCATTCTACGTTTGTCAGTCAGATCGTTAACACATACTTATTGTTGATGATGTCATTAATAATAATGATAATAATGATGATAGTATAGATGTTTTGGTTTTTGAGGGTTGGAATGTTTTATAAGGAAGTACACCAATTTTGTGTGGGTTAGCGTTAGGTTTTCCAGAGTTTTTCTCTTATTAGTTTTTATCTCTGGTTTTTCACCCTATGCTAATCAGGCACGGTAGTATCATTATTATCATTATTATCTTCGTTGTAAGAAATTATGTGCTTGTATGCACTGGTTATATATGCTTAAGATATAAACGTCTTTGTGTACGTATGATTATGATGTTGGTTATGTGAAATTGGTGTTATTTTGTAATAAAAATGTCGGTCTCTGTACTGGGCTCGCTGCGCAGGCACACGCTGACAAGCTTTTCCATATAAGATATGGCTCAGTGTTATTATTTGATGAGGTGTGTTTCTATGTTGGGTGAGAGGTATTTTGAATGGGATTGTTGTCGTTTTTTGTATGCATGGAACAGACGTTGATATCATATGGCCAAGTAAATGAGCACAGAGGTGGAATTCTATTTGCTGATTCATTGCAGTAGGTTTGTACACAGTTGAAATAATTCTCATTATTTATTTCTTTTAATCAAATCAAAAAGAGAATATCTCAATGGTATCTCTTAATGATGGTACCGTGCTTAGAAACCCTTGTATTATGCGCAATATAAATGCAATCTATTATTATCATTGTCATCATCATTATCAGTATCATCATCATCAACATCATCATTATTATCTTAATAATAAAGAGGAAAATTGAGTTAACCAAATCCATTTTCAAACTTCTATTTTATAGTAAGAAGAAAACAGCAAGGCGTGAATGAACCACACTTCACTCAAACCTGTCTTAGTGGCCCCCTGTCTAACGCAGTTAACCTGGGTATAGTGGCCACCAAAAGTGATCCCTTGCAGAGAAAATCTATGATATGGAACCTGTCCATAGAGGTCACCTGTCTACAGTGGCCACTTTGCTTGTTACCCTTGGGTGGTCACTACACACAGGTTTGACTGTATTTGCAAGTGAGTATGGTTGAATCAGACATACATATAGTTACTACATCCCTTTAAATTCTAGACATAGAGAACTTTATTCTTACTAGCTTAAACATATTTTTAGATCAAAATTAATTCATCTGACCTATACTGGAATCCATTGCATTGGATTGTTTATATACAGACTGTTTGTTATTTTGTTTGAAATGACCAGTCCAGGCCCCTAGATTACTAATTCATCATGCGCAGTCAGTCAAACAAAACCTGACAACACTGACACAGCACCAATCCATTAAATTAAGTATTAAAAGGATCTAGTAACTGCCCAGTCAAGCAAGAAAAATAAAGATGCCCATATATTTTGATGGGCCAAAGCTCAGTTTTGGACGCCCAAATTCTCCCAAATGGTTCAGCTAGCAAAGCTAATTATGATGATTTCTTGCCCAAATTCTCCCAAACGGTTCACCTAGCAAAGCTAATTATGATGATTTCTTACCAACCTTTCCCCCAAGTCAATTTGAGACAATGATGACCATGTAACACAGCATGTGTGTACTTGTTTAATATAGTTGGTTAGCTGGCTAAAATGCTCCCAAGTGAGTGGTCAATGTGCATCAAATTGCAATCTATGTATGGGTAATCAACTTTAAAATGATCTATTAACTTCATTTTTGTTTTAAAGTGATATTTGATACTTCAATCATTAATACTACTCATTGTATGATTCTTAATTATGAATGATGAGTGATAGTTTCATAGAAAAACTAAAAGAATGTGTTCAATACCTAGTGAAAAAAAGTCAAAATTGATGCCCCGGAACACTTTTCAATTCAATCATAAATATATGCATAATTGGAGACATTTGAAGAAAAAAAACCAACATTTTACCATAAGCCAAACTTCAAGGTACAAGAGAAACGTGGGAGCTCTAAGTGATTTGTGGTTGAATTAGACAAAGTTAATGGATCACTTTTATAATATTCATAATATTAATAATTTTAAAGTTGCAATATTAAAATATCAAACAGTATCATATTATTCATCATTTAGTTCAATTATGTGCAATTATAGATGCAAAGACTGGGCGTGTATCTGGAAACCACTTTTAATCCCTTCGAAATAAAATTTGAAATACGCTGTTCCAAGATTGGGTATTTATGGTGACCTACGTAATGCACAGATCTACAAAACGTATTATAGTTTATACCCCACTCCAATCCAATTTCATAGTCTTTCAAAATGCTATTAGGCGTGTTTAGACATTTAATACACTTTGTCGCCCAAAGCCATGGCTTAACGGATTAGTTTGCAGTACACAACGTTATATAATACAATTACACAAAGTCTCATCGACAGACAAACACATAAATTCACACGTCGGACACTTTTCGGAAAGAGGAGCTATAAATATTTATCAATCTATTAATGGAGAAAATAGCCTAGCGGGTCTCCTAAATCAGCTTTAGGCTACGGCGGGCCGCGGACGAAAAAGATCCCACATGCATCATTTCCTTTATTCCTAATTACAAATGAATCTTTTTGGTAATGAATTATACTACGCTCCCACGGAATATAAGCAAAGAAGTGATCCGGTATAAGTTTGTTCGATAGGTCTACACCCGTATGGTGTACTACATAATCCTAACTTGACTTGATCCCCCAACCCTAAATATAACATTTAGAACTCTAATCCCAACTCCTAACATTAATCCTAATCTTAATCTATAATCCTAATCCCAAGCCTCTACATTCTGAATTTTCTAGAACTTTGGATCTCCCCCCCCCCCCCTTTTATTCTTGTTCACCCTACCCTGTACCGGTTCCCACCTTCTCTCTACCTGTTTTATGTATATATATATTTCCAGTACTTGTCATTTCATTGCCTAGACGAAGGATCTGCTAAATTTGAAACCTCAGATACATTGACTTACATTCACTATAAATTATAGACAAAATGGGAGAAGACTAACTGGGTATAGACGAAGCAGCGAATAAACAAAAAATCTAAGAGGATTTCATTCCTGATTCGATTTAGGAAAGCAATCAGAAAAATGTTTCCAGAATCGCTATGAGACATTTAATCAACGTTAAAGTGCTTAAAGAACCTTTTGAAAACCTTTTGTACAGGTGTTCAAATTTGTTTTTACAGAAAAAATTATGCCATGGGAATAACATATAGTCCGATAAATACTTAAATGTGTTGGTCCTTTGGACATAACTTCTTTTGGAGTTTTGAACCACAAAGAAGCAATTTACAGTCATTTCTAAAAAATATAAGGAAATATAGTTTATCATTAATAGTGAAAGTAAGCAAAATTATATTGAGCTGACATACTATCTTTATAAATTTATGAAGGGGTCCACTTTAAAGGGATCTAGTAACTTTGTTGACATGTGCAAAAAGTGATGAATGGTTGATGCAATGTATATTGTTGTTATCTCATATGTCCACAGGGTATTGTGTGAAAATTTCAAGTCAAATGGACATTGTATGGCCAAGTAATGAGCGAAAATGCAAAGTGATATTCAGTAACTCACTGCACTCACTTTGTACACGGAAGAAAAACTCGCCCAGAGTTTTTCTTATCTGAATACTTCGATCGTACATATCTTTGTAACGAAAGGGAAATTTGAAAAACCGAAACCTGTCCCATGATTTTATTGTTAATACGAATACAACAAGGTATAAGGGAACCGCTAGAATAAAAATTTTATTTTGAGAATTTGGACAATGTTACTAAGTCCCTTTAAAGTGATCCATTAACTTCATTTAGATTTTCCCCAAAATAATATGAGATTTCAATCATATACCAATATCAAGGCCCTCAGACCATTGACCACCTGCTAAGTTGTGATCTGCTACATGGAATGTGCACAATCAACGATCTGGCAGAGGCCAACGGCGTAGCGCTCAGTTTTGCCCGCCATTGGCAGGAAGTTGTATGAGGATACCAAATGAATGAATGATTGTAAGACAGTTCTGAATAGTGTGTGAAAGTTACATAGAAAAAGAACAATGTTTACCTAGTGTCTATTGAAAAAAGGTGAAAATTAATGTCAGATATTATCCCAATTATTTGCAAGAGGTATCCAAATCTGGATCTAAGTATCTATATTTCGATACTTTTGACTACAAGCGAAAGCGTTCAGGAACCCTTTACCAATTTAATCTTTAAGGAGACATTTGAAATATAGACACCCATTTCATTCTTTTGTTACCATTTATAAGCCAAACAACAAAGTTCAAGATAAGTGCGAAACTCCACATGATTTTTTTTTTATTTGACAAAGTTAATGTACCACTTTAATACATGCAATTACACATAATTTATTGCCCACAATAGTATAGAGTGTTAAGCTGGCAGTGTGATTAATGCACAGCAGCTCAGGGTAGTTTAATCCGCCTCCCGGAAAACTAAAAAAAAGTCCCTAAAATTCATGAATGGGTTCTGGCAAATCCTCATATCATTTCATTCAATAAAAATTGTCAGAGCGCAATTTCAAGCAGGCATGCTTGAAATAGAATTTAGATTTTTATTTTCCTTCCATTTAGGCATGATCCGTGGTAGATGTTAAGTCATTGTGAGGTAATTTACCGCTAGGATCTTCACCAAGCCTCTAAACTCACCTTTTTTTTGTACTGGCCCGATGGATGTGGACCAAAATGACCATTAAACCATTTGTCATGAACTTTTGTCTGTTGCCAAATTTGTTTGAGGCTGAGGCCGAGACCACTGGTTAAGATGTAGACCCGAGACCGACAAAAAGTGGACCATTCTGAATTTGGGGAGGGGGTGATCCATTAACTCAGTCAAATTCAACCAAAATAACTTGATATTACATTTCTCTCGTACCTTGTTTGCTTAAATGGCAACTGAAGAATTAAATATTTTTGTCTAATCATGGAGATATTTATCGCTATGAAACTATTACACATCATTCAGAAGAATCTTGCAATGATATTGGCATATGATTGCAATTCTACATTTATATCACATTTTGACAAATCTAAATGAAGTTGATTGATCCTCAGTCACAGATAGCCGACATTGAAATGCGCTTTAAGTAAAATGGGGTAATCTCCATTTATTCTAATTCATTTGAATGAATATTTTACAGGTATCTCTTGTGCCTTGTTATTTGGCTTACCGTAACAGAAGAACAAAAGTGGCCTTGAACTTTCTGAAGTCTCCCTTATTACGGAGATATTCATGATTTTCGATTGTACAAATATCAGTGAGAATCAAACGGCAGTAGGTGATAAAATCTGACATAAATGTTCACTTTCAGTGTTGATTTTCTATGAAACAAATGAAGCTAGAAAACATCAATCAGAATAATCTTACAATGATATTGGCATATGACTGCAATTCCACATTCATATCACTTCTGGAAAAATCTAAATGAAGTTGACGGATCACTTTAATTTCAAGTTGATCCTCACAGTCACAGATAGCAAGCTGAAATTGAAATGTGCAAGTAAATGGGGTAACCTTCGTTTCTAATTCCCCCAGGGCACACACTCAGACACGATACATTAGATACCCCGTAATGTTTAACGATGCAGAAAGGGCAAATGTGAAGGAAACATTTTGAGGCATATTTATTTTTTCTGTCGCCAAGATCTAGTTTTTAAAATTATTTAAGTACATATGTATACAATGGGCCGTATGCATAAAAACAAGCAATTGCTTATAAGCAACTGCTTTAAGCACAAGCAAGAGCTTGGCAAGCAAAAGATCAAGTTCAAGCAATTGCTTGAATACATATGCACAAGCTTTTGCTTGTGCTCAAACCTTTTGCTTGCACTGCCAAGCAATTGCTTACGTGTTGGACAAGGATCGTTACGGTTGTGCGAACATCGCACTGCAGGACAACAAGGCTTCGTGCCCGACCTGGCAGCAGTATTTTTGCTTACGCAAATAGGGGGGAAACAGCACAGATCATTAGGGGGGTTTCTGTGCAGATCGATGGACGAAAATTGCCGTAAAAAGTCTAAAATATCAGAAATTGTATTAAATATGAAGTCACAACATAACATCTGAAATAAGGAGCTCGTAATCATCCTGAAACGGTATGAAAATTTGATCCTTAAACGCGAATGCCCTGAGTAAGCAAGAGCTCAAGCTGGTCTGGATGTGCTTGAAAAAACGCAAGCAATTGCTTATCAAGACAAGTAAAAGGTTCGTTTTATGCATACGGTTTCAAGCAATTGCTTGTTTGGTAAGCAATTGCTTGTGCTTGTAAGCAAATGCTTTTGCTTGCAAGAAATTGCTTGTTTTTATGCATACCGATTCAAGCAAAAGGCTAGCACAAGCAATTGCTTGTTTTTATGCATACTGCCCATTATCACAATTGATATTTTTCAAACTGTAAATACACCAATTTCGGCAGAGAGGAGGTGTGAGCCAAATATAACAACTCTCGTCTGCAGATGTTGTCATGCACACAGACACCATACATTAGATACCCAGTAGTAAAAAGCATACATTTCTAACGATGCACGAATGGCAAATGCAACAAAAATATTGAGAGTTGTTTAATTTTTCTTCCGAAGATCTAGTTTTACAATCATTTAAATTAAGATTTAAAAATACATTTTGAGGCATATTTATTTTTTCTTTCCCCAAGATCTAGTTTTTACAATTATTTAAGTACATAGATGATCAAAACAGATATTTTTCAAACCGTAAAGACACCAATTTCAGCCAGGAGCAGCTGTGAGCCAAATTTAACAACTCTGTCTGCAAGATTCTGTCATGCACACAGACACCAAACATTAGATACCCAGTGATAAAAACATCCAAAATTACATCCAAACTAATAATAAATATTTCTTATGAAGCACATATCACACACAAACATAGGGTCTCTATGTTCATTTCCTCCAGTTGAAATTCAAAGGTTATGAAATTTTTTGCAGACACGTGAAATTGAAATGCTCTGAGTAAACGGGGTAACCTTCAAGTTTTAACGCTCCCCAGGCGAACACTTAGACAATCATACTCATAGATACCGAGTTATCGGAAGGTGGCTAATGATGCCAGCCGGAGATTGGGGTAGAGGCCCAGGGGAGATGGAGAGCTTAAAGGTACTGTTCCCCTTTTGCAAACCAAGATTCAATCTAAAAGTTGCAAGATTATATTCTTGTAGACTTATATGGAAGAAAATACCAATTATGAGCTAGTCTGAGAAGATGAGAACTTGAAAATATCTATTAGAGGGATTATCTTGATTCTTAGAGCTCGAAATTTCAAATAATAAACCGTCCCTGCAACCATTTAATTAGTCTAGCAACTGCAGACCTTTTTATTCTATTTTGTGTCTGTACTTGACGTTCACGCAGAAAATATCAAATCTGTTTCGGCTGACACATAGACAATCATACTCGAAGATACCAAGTTATCAAGAATGTTGCTAATGATGCGAGCCGGAGATTGGCGTTGAGGCCCAGGGGAGAGGAAGCTTCTGTCCCCCTTTTGCAAACCCAAATTAAAAAGTTGCAAGATTATATTCCTATATGAAAGAAATGCCATTAAAAAGCTAGTCTGAGAAGACAAGAACTTGAGAATACCTTTTAAAAGAAAAATATTGATTTGTAGAGATCAAAATATTTAAAAAACGTCATTGCAACCATTTAATTAGTCTAGCAACTACAGACTATTTAATTGTATTTACTTGACGTTCACACACACAATATCAAATCTGTTTTGGCCGACCCTTAGACAATCATACTCAGA
This sequence comes from Echinarachnius parma, assembly GCA_037951105.1. Lineage (NCBI taxonomy): Eukaryota > Metazoa > Echinodermata > Echinoidea > Clypeasteroida > Echinarachniidae > Echinarachnius > Echinarachnius parma. The sequence continues at coordinate 14,554 of JBAMJV010005595.1, read as the reverse complement.
GATACCAAGTTATCAAGAAAGTGGCTAATGATGCGAGCCAGAGATTAGGGTGGAGGCCCAGGGGAGAGAGAGCTTAAAGGTACTGTTCACCGTTTGCAAACCAAGATTCAATCTAAAAGTTGCAAGATTATATTCTTATAGAATTATATGGAAGAAAATACCAATTATGAGCTAGTCTGAGAAGATGAGAACTTGAAAATATCTATTAGAGGGATTATCTTGATTCTTAGAGCTCGAAATTTCAAATAATAAACCGTCCCTGCAACCATTTAATTAGTCTAGCAACTGCAGACCTTTTTATTCTATTTTGTGTCTGTACTTGACGTTCACGCAGAAAATATCAAATCTGTTTCGGCTGACACATAGACAATCATACTCGAAGATACCAAGTTATCAAGAATGTTGCTAATGATGCGAGCCGGAGATTGGCGTTGAGGCCCAGGGGAGAGGAAGCTTCTGTCCCCCTTTTGCAAACCCAAATTAAAAAGTTGCAAGATTATATTCCTATATGAAAGAAATGCCATTAAAAAGCTAGTCTGAGAAGACAAGAACTTGAGAATACCTTTTAAAAGAAAAATATTGATTTGTAGAGATCAAAATATTTAAAAAACGTCATTGCAACCATTTAATTAGTCTAGCAACTACAGACTATTTAATTGTATTTACTTGACGTTCACACACACAATATCAAATCTGTTTTGGCCGACCCTTAGACAATCATACTCAGAGATACCAAGTTATCAAGAAAGTGGCTAATGATGCGAGCCAGAGATTAGGGTGGAGGCCCAGGGGAGAGAGAGCTTAAAGGTACTGTTCACCGTTTGCAAACCAAGATTCAATCTAAAAGTTGCAAGATTATATTCTTATAGAATTATATGGAAGAAAATACCAATTATGAGCTAGTATGAGAAGATGAGCACTTGAAAATATCTATTAGAGGGATTATCTTGATTCTTAGAGCTCAAAATTTCAAATAATAAACCGTCCCTGCAACCATTTAATTAGTCTAGCATCTGCAGACCTTTTTATTGTATTTTGTGTCTGTACTTGACGTTCACACACATAATATCAACTCTGTTTTGGCTGACACTTAGACAATCATACTCAGAGATACCAAGTTATCAAGAATGTTGCTAATGATGCGAGCCGGAGATTGGGGTAGATGGCCCAAGGGAGGTGACTTAAAGGTATAATAACTTCTCGTTTCCCTTGTGGTCACTCACTATACAATACATAGGTTTGGCTGTATGGAACCTGTCTGTAGAGGTCACCTGCCTACAGTGCCACTTATCGTTTCCCTTGTGGTCACTCACTATACAATATACATAGGTTTGGCTTTTTTGAACCTGTCTGTAGAGGTCACATGTCTACAGTGTCACTTCCCTTGTGGTCACTCACTATACACAGGTTTGTCTATGTGGTCCCTGTCTTAAGAGGTCACCTGCCTACAGTGGCCACTTTTCTTGTTTCCCTTTAAAGAGGTGGTCACTATACCCAGGTTTGACTGTACAATGTTATGGAACCCAGTTATCAGGAGTGAAGCTATAAATGATGCAAGCCAGAGATTGGGCTTGAGGCCCAGGGGGAGGGGGGCTGTAAGGTACATGTATGTGGTGACTTTGTAATGTTGTTATCATATGTGCAAAGACAGGAGTGTAATAAAGGGCAAATCAAATAGCGGTTTTAAAGGGTACCACCACCCAAAAATAATATTCTTATTAAAGAAAGGTAACATCTTTAGTATTCCTTTCCATCAACAAGTTCACAAAAATATGTTTCCAGAAAAAGAAAAAAAAAATTGGAAACGCATCACCATTCTAAAGCATGCGTTCATGCGGTCTGAATTATGCAGACTGCTATGTGTGCGGTAAATTGCAACGTGTGCAGAGCGAACGAATCGCCCGGGAATCTATTGTTTACAAACGTGCGCGTGAATAGCATTGGCGCACTCGCAAATGGTTGGCCCGTATGGAACCAGGAAATAGCAGTGGTTCCGTAAGTGGTGGAAATTAATTGCTTTGTTTATGAATTATACAACCCTTTGCAAAATGTTGGGTATCTATTTGATGTCACAAAACGGTACCAAAACATATAATAATGTGTTGTTCTTTGCCTGGTGGTACCCTTTAAGGTAGCTTAGAGTCGTAAATCAGCATGCAGTGCCATTTTGCAAACACATTGCGCACATTGGCTATTAGTGTTATGCTGTATACGCAAACCTAGCCTTAGTAGCATAGTTCAAAGTGGCAACCCACAGTGTGTAGCATCACTACGCTTAATGCTATAAAGGTACTTAGTAACTTTGCTGTAATGTGCACACTAAAAAATTAGTGATCAATTGGCAAGCCATATATCGGTTTATCAAAATTTAAAAAGCAGTTTTAGCCAAAAATGAAAATAATTTAGACAATACAAAGATTACATAGAAGTATATCATGGAGGATCAATTAAATGTTTTACCAATTTTATTGATGCCTGCAAAATCGATACACTACCTTTAAACACTTTTTTTCTTTATCAATTTATCAGATGCTTCAAATTAACATCCAATTATATGAATCTTAAATAAGATTTTTTAATAAATGGCACAGACGAAGGAAAATAAAGAAAAACATGGTGTGAGGCTCGGTGGAAGGGGTTTTAAAATCTAAAATGGAATATTCATTTTTTTTATTCATAGAAGACTTTTCATAAAATGTCACAACAGCTTAAAGGGATAGTTGAGTTTTGGTAGAGAGGGCGCTAGACTACTTTTTGTTGTTGTGAGGTAATGAAAAACTGAGTGTAAAATTTGAAAGAGCATAATATTTAAATAATAAAATCATCTTTGTTTGATCAAAATCGGTTCAGAGACGGCTGAAATACCCATAAATATAACAATTTGTAATAAACCTGGGGCCCCGGGTTTATTACAGAATTTTGAACCAGCCGTTAAAAATTCAAAAAAATGCTTCCTCTTTTCAACAAGAGCCCCAGGGGGGCACGACGCTCACCTGAGGTCAATCAATTCACATCTGGCGCATGTTCTCTCTGGCACCCTCAGAAGATATGAAATCAGTTGAAATCATGCCAAAATCTATAATGTGATGTACTATTTAATCAATAACTTTTGATCCCCTGTACCTAACATTATGATTTACCATAATGTTTGGGTGAATCATAAAAAAAGACAGACACACATATAAGACAAAGCTTAACACATTTCACCAGCCACTGACCACTTCAGCATATTAACCCCACTCACATAGGGACCCTATGGGGCCATTCTGCGACCCCCACAGAACCCCTCGGGGGCCATCGAAAGAAATGTCATGAACTTTCATTCTTTTTCAAAAGAGGCATCTATAAACCAAATATCAGGTCTTTAATACTTCTGTATCTTGAAAAGAAGGATGTTTAAAAATGTACATATTTTTACACTAGGTGCCCTCCCCTAGGGCCCCCTTGGCAGTCACATTCACCATTTTAGCAACTTTTGTTCCTCTACCCCTAAGGATGTCAAGTTTGGTTAGAATCCAATCATTGGTTCTTGAGAAGAAGATGAAAATGCATATTTCCTATGGTAGGGCCTCAAAAATATTGTTACCCCACAGGTCCCTTATGGTGCCACCCACAAAAATCTTGTGAACAATTTTCATTCTTCATCAATAGAGGCATCTAAATGTGAAATATCAGGTCTGTCATACTTTTAGATCTTGAGAAGAAGATTTTTAAAATTTACATATTTTTTACACTCAGTCCCCTCCCCCAGGGCCCCCTGGGGGCTACGCCCACCATTATAGCACATTTTGTTCCTCTACCCCTAAGGATGATTCCTGTCAAGTTTGGTTGGAATCCAATCATTGGTTCTTGAGAAGAAGATGAAAATGCATATTTCCTATGGTAGGGCCCCCCAAAAAATGTTACCCCCACAGGGCCCTTATGGGGCCACCCAAAAACATCTTGTGAACAACTTTCATTCTTCATCAATAGAGGCATCTACATATGAAATATCAGGTCTGTCATACTTCTGGATCTTGAGAAGAAGATGTTTAAAATTTACATATTTTTTACACTTGGTGCCCTCCTCCAGGGCCCCCCTGGGGGCCACGCCCACCATTTTAGCAACTTTGGTTCCTCTACCCCTAAAGATGATTCCTGCCATGTTTGGTTGGAATCTAATCATTGATTCTGGAGAAGAAGATGAAAATGTATATTTCCTATGGTAGGACCCCCCAAAAAACTGTTACGCCCACAGGACCCTTATGGGGCCACCCACAAAAATCTTGTGAACAACTTTCATTCTTCATCAATAGAGGCATCTAAATATGAAATATCAGGTCTGTCATACTTCTGGATCTTGAGAAGAAGATATTTAAAATTAACATATTTTTTACACTTGGTGCCCTCCCCCAGGGCCCCCCTGAGGGCCACGCCCACCATTTTAGCAACTTCGATTCCTCTACCCCTAAGGATGATTCCTGCCATGTTTGGTTGGAATCTAATCATTGGTTCTGGAGAAGAAGATGAAAATGTATATTTCCTATGGTAGGGCCCCCAAAAAAACTGTTACGCCCACAGGGCCCTTGTGGGGCCACCCACAAAAATCTTGTGAACAACTTTCATTCTTCATCAATAGAGGCATCTAAATGTGAAATATCAGGTCTGTCATACTTTTAGATCTTGAGAAGAAGATTTTTAAAATTTACATATTTTTTACACTCAGTCCCCTCCCCCAGGGCCCCCTGGGGGCTACGCCCACCATTATAGCACATTTTGTTCCTCTACCCCTAAGGATGATTCCTGTCAAGTTTGGTTGGAATCCAATCATTGGTTCTTGAGAAGAAGATGAAAATGCATATTTCCTATGGTAGGGCCCCCCAAAAAATGTTACCCCCACAGGGCCCTTATGGGGCCACCCAAAAACATCTTGTGAACAACTTTCATTCTTCATCAATAGAGGCATCTACATATGAAATATCAGGTCTGTCATACTTCTGGATCTTGAGAAGAAGATGTTTAAAATTTACATATTTTTTACACTTGGTGCCCTCCTCCAGGGCCCCCCTGGGGGCCACGCCCACCATTTTAGCAACTTTGGTTCCTCTACCCCTAAAGATGATTCCTGCCATGTTTGGTTGGAATCTAATCATTGATTCTGGAGAAGAAGATGAAAATGTATATTTCCTATGGTAGGACCCCCCAAAAAACTGTTACGCCCACAGGACCCTTATGGGGCCACCCACAAAAATCTTGTGAACAACTTTCATTCTTCATCAATAGAGGCATCTAAATATGAAATATCAGGTCTGTCATACTTCTGGATCTTGAGAAGAAGATATTTAAAATTAACATATTTTTTACACTTGGTGCCCTCCCCCAGGGCCCCCCTGAGGGCCACGCCCACCATTTTAGCAACTTCGATTCCTCTACCCCTAAGGATGATTCCTGCCATGTTTGGTTGGAATCTAATCATTGGTTCTGGAGAAGAAGATGAAAATGTATATTTCCTATGGTAGGGCCCCAAAAAAAACTGTTACGCCCACAGGGCCCTTGTGGGGCCACCCACAAAAATCTTGTGAACAACTTTTATTCTTCATCAATAGAGGCATCTACATATGAAATATCAGGTCTGTCATACTTCTGGATCTTGAGAAGAAGATATGTTTAAAATTTACATATTTTTTACACTTGGTGCCCTCCTCCAGGGCCCCCCTGGGGGCCACGCCCACCATTTTAGCAACTTTGGTTCCTCTACCCCTAAAGATGATTCCTGCCATGTTTGGTTGGAATCTAATCATTGATTCTGGAGAAGAAGATGAAAATGTATATTTCCTATGGTAGGGCCCCCAAAAAAACTGTTACGCCCACAGGGCCCTTATGGGACCACCCACAAAAATCTTGTGAACAACTTTCATTCTTCATCAATAGAGGCATCTAAATATGAAATATCAGGTCTGTCATACTTCTGGATCTTGAGAAGAAGATGTTTAAAATTTACATATTTTTTACATTTGGTGCCCTCCCCCAGGGCCCCCCTGGGGGCCACGCCCACCATTTTAGCAACTTTGGTTCCTCTACCCCTAAATATGATTCCTGCCAAGTTTGGTTGGAATCCGATCATTGGTTCTGGAGAAGAAGATGAAAATGTAAAAAGTTTACGGACGACGGACGACGCACGACGGACGACGCACGACGCACGACGGACGACGGACGACGGACGACGGACAAAAAGCGATCACAATAGCTCACTTGAGCCTTTGGCTCAGGTGAGCTAAAAAGTTACAAAATAGGTATTTAAATAGTTGTTGGTTATTTCTCTATCCAATCACTATTTCAGCAAAGCATCACATGCACAATATTTTATTCAAAATGGTTGAAACTGATGAGTGATTAGAGAGCGCCCTCTTACGTTTTAACGGCTCTTTTTGAATGATAACATGATCTTTACTATGTCATTTGTAATTTTGTGTTCCTTTCTAGTTATAACTATTAGTTTGTAATGTAATGATGCAGGTTTTGGTTACTAAAATTCAGTTTCACCAAAACTGTACTCTCCTTACCAGAACTCAACTATCCCTTTAAACATCCATACGCATGAAATTGAGGATAATGGAATAAATCCATTAAATTATCTGCAAATTGTTTTTTCATATACATGTACAAAAGAGTGCATCCATGGGAGAAAAATTCATGAAATTTGGAACAAAATAGTCCAGAAATTAGAAAGGTATTCATGACTGTTTGTCTGAAATAGAGGGAATATTTTATAATCATAGATGACTAGTCTTATAAAATGTCACGACAGGTTAATAATAATAATAATAATAATATACATTTATATAGCGCATAATAGTAAGATTACTCTCTATGCGCTTTACATACTAAATTAAATAAACAACATATTACAACCTACAAAAACAACATACACACACAAATGATACAATTAAAGAAAAGATAAACATTATTACAGTGCAGCCTATTTAAAGAAAAAGATGGGCCTTTAATGACTTCACAAAAAAAATACCCATATGTACATGAAATTGAGGATAATGTATGCAATTATACATTATAAAAGTCATACAAAGCTGAAAATTATGTTTTTTGTATTGTTGCTTTTTTAATGCTTTTTGTATTTATCTATCTATCTGTGAATTTACAATGTACAAAATATATAAAAATGTATTAAAGGACTATATCATAAAAATTGAAATTGAAATTACAGCAATGACAAGTTGAACCTTAGAAATTAGGGGCTTTGGATCCGAGCAGAATCAAAGGCTTAGGCCCCTAATTGACGACTCTCATTTAAGATTTCATGAAGTATCAAAATTGTCAATATAATACAAATTGCTACAGGCAGTACTAACTACTAATATCAATAGTACTTAGTAATAATTGGACTTGTATAGCTCTAGCACAAATTGCAATGAGCCCAGTGAAAAAAATACACGGGGGCTCTGGGCGAATTCGCCCCCGAAATGCCCAAAAGAGCCTCGGAAATCATAAGAGCCCTAGTAAATTTGCATCTAGGGTTCAATGCAAAACAAATTTTAGGGTGTTATTTTCATGCAGGCAAGCTTGAAAAGTAGCCCTTGAAAAATAAATATTATTTTTCCCCCTGAATGAGCCTCTAGGCGCTACTACTATATTACCCTGGTCAACAGTTACATCTACACACTTCTATCATTCCAGCATACAAAGTGCACAATTTCCACTCCCAGGGAAGTATTCCAGCCAGTCGTTTGTAACACAGGCGCACACAGTACTACAGAACACTTTCCCACCGTCATGCGCACACAGTACTACAGAACACTTTTCCACCCTTCCCTGATTGTGAAACATTGAATGTTCTTTTTAATTTAATTTAATTTAATTTTATTTCATTCATTTATTTTCAACATAATTTCATGATACTAATAATTATACAAATATATACAAATTAAGGCAGGGTATTTTATAAGAACCCTTTTTTTTTTTGGTAGAGCCCTGAACAATGCTAAAAATGAACTGTTTTGCCTTGGGGGCCAAGTCGGGCAAGCAAAAACAAGATTTATTTTTCAAATTCTAGCGGCCCAAACAAAGAAAAACATTACAAACTCATATTTGGCTGTTTATTCAGGCTAGTGGAACTATTTAGCATCAAAAAAGTGGGTAACCCGAAGCTAATTTTTTATTGGACCTGGGCCAGTGGGCCTGTGCTAATTTCGAGCATTGGCCCTGCATGTGGGAGGGTTGAAATGGAAAGAGCTAACTTTTCTGTTACCATTGAAACGCTCTCAATCAACAAAGGAATCTTTTGACAGCGCTGAAATTGAAAACGTGTGTAGGAAACTGAATCACAGTGGTGAACATCCTGAAATATATATCTCATCTTCCAACAGTCTGTAGAGTAAATCTGTCAGTGTGATTGTTAAAGAGGTACTTGAGTATATGTGACTGGCTATAGCAAAACCCGGCACTTGTCGTTAAAAATCAAAATGTTGATTTTCACACCATTAGAAAGGCCTCATCACAAGCTTACATTTGATGCTTTGTTCTTACTAATTGGTCAATAGTTGGCGAAGATATGATTGTTTTAAATTTTACAATCATAGGACTTTTACACACATTGTGTGAACTTAAAATGCCCATTTCTTCAAAACATGAATTACCGACAAGTGCCTGGTTTTGCTATATAGGGGGTCACATAGTCTTCAGACAACGAGTACTCTATCTGTTAAACCGAAAACTCAATGAAAATCCTATAATATGCATATTGTACCTCTTCTGAAAGCTGAGAACATACTGAGCATGAAAAGGTTAATTTTGAAGCCCTAACACCGCCCAGAAAACAATTAAAAGCAAATTTAAACTCTTATTCTGAACCCCGATTTTCGCCGTTTGATGGCGATTTGGTGCAGAGAAATTTGATGACGTCACAGGTTGACTAGGCCCAAACCACCCCGCGTACGGCGGCCGCGGACGGTAGAGCGGTAGTACCATAGTACCCTTTGCTTCCCCCAACGATCCCCCAGTCCAGCTCGCGCGAGTTATGCTGCCCTGCTCAATCGATAGAACGCCGTCCTTGCCAATGTCATTTTTCTTGTTAGATTCGACCTGATATCTGCAAAATCGGAGAATGGTGGAAATGTCTGAAGGAAGTGAAAATTTCAGGCATGGTTTTGAGGTGGAAATCGCGAGTTCGCCAGTATCGACAAAGTTGAATTTGAGTCGCAAAGTCGGGAAAAGGTGCATGGCGTAAGGTAGATCGACAAAACTATCACTTTCATGGCCTCTTTGACTTTGACATTATATTGTATTTTTCTCTGTCGGCATTCTAAGCCGACAGTGAAAAATAACAATAATAATGTCGAAGAGGCCATGAAAGTGATAGATTTGTCGATCTGGCGTATGGCTGCGGCAATTGTATAGCGAATTGCACCATGTCCATGCACTAGTTTGCCGGGAAAAATGCTGGGGGAAAGGGCGCATTGAAACCCGCACTCCGGTGTCGGCACGCTACCCCCGCTAGCTGGCCGTGCCGCGCTCGTGAAGAGTACCCTACGAAACACAAATGTAACGTACCCAAAATCAACTAAATCTTCAAAAATTGCTCAAATAATGGTCATGATTTCAAAGTAGTTATCTTTTTTTACCTGTTTTGTGTAACTACTTTGAAATCATGACCATTATTTGAGCAATGGTCGAAGATTTAGTTGTTTTTGGGTACGTTACATTAATTTGTTTCGTATGGTAGGCTACTCTTCACGAGTGCGTCACGGGCAGCGTAGCGTGCCGACACCGGAGTGCGGTACAATATAGTGAACTAGCGCCAAAAGTCTCCCAAATCCCCGTTATCATTGTCGCTGTCTGATGAATCATTCCTGTCCTCTTCTTCATCTTCTTCGGAAAAATCCATTGCGAAACTCAGTTCGAGAGTATTTTCCTCCATTTTCCGCGAAATAAAACTGTCGAGCTCGATCGTACGTTATCAAAAAGCAATATACACAACACATGCAGTACATACAAGGCACGCGCGTCGCTTTGCTTGATCAGCTGATCGGCCGGGCTCATTCAACCGGTGACGTCACGATTTTCAGGCCGATCGTTGAGCGAATTTCAGTCAACGAGACGGCTCTCTTTTGCCCCATTTTCGAAGAATTTTTAAGTCAAATTTCAACATCTATATCGCGGATTAAGTTAATATCCTTAGAAAAAGTAACATTTCCTTCACAAACATACCAAATTTTGCCAATTTGAAAGTCAACGAGGGTTCGGTTTAAATGGGAAGAATGGACCAAAACATTGACTGGTACATTTAGATCCTTTATTGTTTTAAGCAATTGCATTACAAATTATGTTATATATTGCCTATAGATCCAAGTGCTAGTGGCAATAATGAAATGTGTGTGGCCCTGAGCTTAAGTTTTAGTTGCTCAGGGTCAGCTGGCTGTTGCTAAGCCCTGGCTAACATGTAATTGATACATCTATTAATTTTTAACTAGGAAATCCTGATAACCACCCTCTCCCCACCAAAAAAATAAAAAATCAATCAATCAAAAATAATGAATGGACCCTACTGTTCCACCAACACCCAAATTTTGTTATTGATTAATCCACTTTGGTTTCAGAAATTACATGCTACATAATAATTTCAATCTTATTTATGTACAGTGACACTTTTGAGCAGTTTTGGGATGAGGATTGGGCTAAAGAAGAATGATTAGGGGGTTGGAATTTAATTCACTCACTTATGAGTAAGCAATATGTCAAGTGCTATCATTTTTTTCCAATAGGAAATTGTCATATACACACCCCAACAAATTGGCAACATCACTCATAATTTGTATCTGTCAAACTTCTAGACTCATATCAAATATATAAATCTCATATTTATTGCGGCACCTTTTAGCCCTTTTCCTCATCGAAATTTCGTAAGTCTGTTATGTATTTGTAAGTCAACATGTCCATTGCTATTAATTTTCACTGGTAAATTGTCATACACCCCCAACAAATTGGCAACATCACTCATAATTTGTATCTGTCAAATCAAATATATAAATCTCATATTTATTGTGCCACCTTTTATCCGTTTTCCTCATAGAAACTTCATACTGTTGTGTTTTTATAATTCAACATGTCCATTGCTATTAATTTTCACTGGTAAATTGTCATACACCCCCAACAAATTGGCAACATCACTCATAATTTGTATAGACCTGTCAAACTCTCTAGACTCATATCAAATATATAAATCTCATATCTATTGTGCCACCTTTTTAGCCGTTTTCCTCATCAAAACTTCTTCTATTGTATTTTTATAATTCAACATGTTCATTGCTATTAATTTTTACTGGTAAATTGTCATACAACCCCAACAAATTGGCAACATCACTCATAATTTGTATCTGTCAAATCAAATACATAAATCTCATATTTTTTGTGCCACCTTTTAGCCGTTTCCCGCATCGAAACTTCATACTGTTGTGTATCTATTGTGTATCTATAAGACAACATGTCCATTGCTATTATTTTTTACTGGTAAATTGTCATACAACCCCAACAAATTGGCAACATCACTCATAATTTGTATCTGTCAAATCAAATACATAAATCTCATATTTTTTGTGGCACCTTTTAGCCGTTTTCCGCATCGAAACTTCATACTGTTGTGTATCTATAAGACAACATGTCCATTGCTATTATTTTTCACTGGTAAATTGTCATACAACACCCCCCCCCCCCCCCCCCCCCCCCACAAAAAAAAATGTAAAAAATTGGCAACATCATTAATTTGTATCTGTCAATCTGCTTTCATTTGATTACTCTCAGTATAGACTGATATTGATCAAATACATCAATCTCAAATATTCATTGTGATACTTTTGAGCAGTTTCATCAATGAAACTTCATCACTAAACATGGCAATTGCTATTAACGCCTTACAATGACTATATAATATGTCGTCTGTTGTGAAAGAGAAGGGCGTAAGTCACTTTTTGGTTCTTCAGAGATAATCATTGTTTAAAGTTTGGGAGCCCTGTAGAAACCAATATACAGGGTGGCCCAGAAATAACGGAACGGGGTACTTGCCATACTAAAGACTCATGATGCCCGCCATACTGTACTGCATCGAGTAACGGTCAACCGTGCGCCATTGTGAGTGTGCGTTCAGCTGTGTATAGAGAAGAAGGGGTACTGACAATGGCGCACGCATTGAACGTTACTAGTTGCTATGACAGGCATCATGTGTCTTCATTATAGCAAGCACCCCGTTCCGTTATTTCTGGGCCACCCTGTATAGCTCTCTTCTATTTTTTAAGAATCTGCATTATTAGAAATAATTAGCATAGCTGAACATTTTGCATCACATCGAGATAGCTCTGAACTCAATTTAGCAAACAATTGACTTAATGCCCTTAACACTCTCACTCGACAATGTCATCTCCCCCCCCCCCCCCCCCTCAGAAAACTGTGCCATGACTTGATCTCTTTTTGTCACTTAGTCTGATAAATTAATTTCAACTTAATAATCAATTCAATCTCTCCTACCCAAAAAGAAAACAGTTTTATTTTTCTCAACTGTCAAGTCTAATAAAAATGAATAATTACTTTTCATTTTCTATCATTGTTCAATCTTCCTTACCCCTAACCTAAAATATATGAACTTTGTATAATTACCATCATTTTTAAACTGTCCATTCTGTAAAATACATGATAAACTTTCAATATCCTTTAATTACTCTGTCTTCCTTCCCCGAAAACAAAATATTTAAACTTTTATATTTCCATCATATTTGAACTGTCATGTCCAATTATCTGAACGATTACTTTCCTTTTATAATCAATTCTTTATTTCCTCTTCCCCACGCAAAAGAAAACATATTTTTAACTTCATTTTTGATAATTTTGGAGCTGTCATGTCTAATAAATATGAACAATTACTTTCCATTATACAATCTGACATTCTTTGTCACGCGAGCACCACTCTTTAAAAGCAGCCTTATTTTCTTTAACCACCGCCAAATGACTCCACTTTCTTCAATAGTAATCGGAACATTTAAGACTGATTTAAGTTTCAAAGGGCTTCTTATATATTGTACATAATTCCAACTTTTAACAAGAAATCAAAACAGTTGAAACTTATTATTCAAAGTTAAAAACTGCTTTTAACATGGCCATATAATAGATAAAAACTGTTGGAGCTAATTCAAGTTTCGGATGAGATGGCTAAAAGTTCTTACAACCCCCGAATGTTTCCCAATTACGACAAGACATTTGAAACTAATTTAAGTTTACAGTCTCTTCCTATAAAAGGGAACTTTTTCAGGCGCCCAACCAATTTAGGAGGCTCAAAAAAAAAACATCACGATCTAAATGTCAAACTGCAGACAGACACAATGATACTATACATAACTAAAATCAGGTTTTTGTGCGCGTTTTTACAATGCTCAGGAAAAGAGGACATAATATTTATAGCGTTGCTATGGCAACAGAGAGAAATAAGGACACTCGGATACAATCAATTGTGTTGGTTGATCAATGTGATAGTCGGTAGATGTGTTTCAGAGATAGCAATAATTATGTTTCAGAATTAAGACACATGACCATGATTCACCATCATATTTTTAAAGGGACTTAGTAACATTGTCCAAATCCTCAAATTCCAATTGGAATTCTAACGGTTCCCGCATACCTTGTTGTATTCGTATTAACAAAAAAAGCATGGGACAGGTTTCGGTTTTTCAAATTTCCCTTTCGTTAAAAAGATATTTACGATTGAAGTGTTCAGATGTTAGATTATCCACTGGATCGTCGAAACCGTGTACAAAGTGAGTGCAATGAGTTAGTGAATATCACTTGCATTTTTGCTCATTACTCGGCCATATAACATCCATTTAATTTGAAATTTCACACAACACCCAGTGGACATTTCAGATAACAACAATATAATTTGTATAAATCAACCACTCGTCACTTTTTGCACATGTCAACAAAGTTACTATAGATTACCTTTAAAGTATTTTTGATAAATTGGACCCTAAAAATGAATAAAGATGATAAATAGTCATGCTGACTAGGGTGTTCTGCCCGTGGAAAATACTGGAAATAAATCAATAAAATAAATCAAACAATATTGGACATACTGTTTATATCATCAGTTATATGATATAATTTGACAATTTTAGTTTCAACACAAATAAGTTATAATTTCAACTGCAAAAGAATATTTCACTCTAATATTATTACTTCCATGGTAAAAAGGTAATGTATAGAATCTTAATTTAGTTACAAGATCTATAAGGGCTTGTCACACTAGAACGCCCTTTTGCTACTCGATGCAAGATTTTCAATTTAAGAAATATAAATTATACATACGTAGTTTATATTGTCTGATAAAGTCTATAAAAGGTCCCTATGACACTATCATCCTTTCGATATTCAATGCAAGACAACAATACATGACATTAAAGGCCCTTTTGATACTCAATTCAGTCAGAATATCTGAGCGAAGATATGACCTTGGTCAATAATCAATATACACGTTATTGGAATCTGACCCTGAAAATTGCCAATTCGTTTACAATAATTT